>JADDOH010023497.1:0-155545 GCA_016648135.1 Agrypnia vestita | reverse complement strand
GAAACGCAAATAAGAAAAGCACGTAAATGCTGCGATATAAGTAATTAATACATCGAACAATAACAAAGAGGCGTGAATGAAAATAAAATAATACATAACTAAGAGCTATTGTACACTAAGAGGCGTGAAAAAAATAAATAAAAATAATATATAACTAAGAGCTATTTATTGGGTCGGGAGAGGATAAAGTTTCACCACTGGTCGCTTGAAAAAACCGGATTCAGTTTTCACTAGAGCAACTCTCACTACACTATCTGAACCTGGATATATTTGAGAGATTACTCCTAAAGGCCAGCTAAGCGGTGGTGCGTTATCCTGACCCACTAGCACTACTTTACCGACGGTGACGGGATTATCTGGAGTACACCATTTTTGTCGGACTTGTAGAGTGTGTAAATACTCTAGATGCCATTTTTTCCAATATGACCTAACTAAGTTATCTAGTAGTTGTTTGCGTGTACAAATACTCCGCGTATCGTCAGCAATGTCCGATACCGGAAGATACTGGAGTGGTGATGACATTAAAAAATGTGCTGGTGTCAGCGCCTCAGGATACGGATCCTCAGACATAACACAAAGTGGCCGGGAATTGAGCACCGCTTCGATCTGTGTAAGAACTGTGAAGAGTTCCTCGTAAGTCAACAACTGACTTCCGATTACGCGGTATAGATGTGTTTTAAAACATTTTATATTGCTTTCCCAGATCCCTCCAAAGTGCGGGCTATGCGGTGGAATTAATTTCCAACAAATGCGTCGTTTAATAAGCTCATCCTTTATAGCGTTTTGATAGTCCGAGGACAAGATTAATTTATAAAATTCATCTAACTGTGCCTTGGCACCTATGAAGTTCGAGCCGTTGTCTGAATACAGACAAGATACGGGTCCTCGACGTGCTATAAAACGTTTGAATGCAGCTAGGAAGATGTCCGAGGATAAATCTGATGCTAGTTCGATATGAACAGCTTTCGTTGTCAAGCAGACAAAAATACAGATGTAGGCCTTTTGCGACCTTTGTCCACGCTTGCGTTGGAGTGTTATATTTAGCGGACCAGCATAATCTACCCCTGTGTGTGTAAAAGCCTTTGCTTCCTGAATTCGGTAGGCTGGCAAATTATCCATTTTAGGCGTGGGATGTAGAGGAGAAACGCGAAAGCATTTATTACATTTTCTCACTCTCCATCTAATAACGCTTCTTCCGGAAAGGATCCAAAAGCGTTGACGAAGGATTGATGAAAGTAATCCTGGCCCAGTGTGAAGATGCAATTGGTGATGGTGATCTATTATAAGGGCGACTACGTGGTCATGTTTTGGGAGCAGAGCAGGATGTTTTGCCTCGAAAGGAAGACCTGAATTGGATAATCTTCCTTCAATCCGCAAAATACCATCCTCATCTATGAAAGGACTAAGACGTTTTAACCTTTTAGAATAGCCTTTTCCTCCTTTTAGATCCGCCATTTCCTTAGAAAAATGAACATTTTGAACGGCACGAATAGCCGTGTTTTCAGCAGCAAGTAAGTCAGCGACTCCAATTGCTGGGGAACGAGGTAATCTTTTCATAAAACGGAGGCAGTATACGATGATGCGCAGAAGTTTATCCCAACGAGAGATATTTTGAGCTGATTCGTAAAAACTACAAGGTACAATCTTAGCGGTAATCAAAGTTGTGGATTTAAATTCCGGGAGTACCTCATATTTTGTAGGTAAGAATGGTTGGATAGGCCAACTTGAAATGACAGAACGTAGCCATGCAGGCCCGTTCCACCACAAGTCATGGGTTACCAATTGAGATGGTAACATGCCCCTAGATAGACAATCACAAGGATTCTCAATGCCTGCGATATGATAGAAATCTTGGGGTTGTACATTTTCCTGGCATTGAGCTACGCGGTTGCTCACAAATACGGACCATCTATGCGGGGAAGAGTGGATCCATGACAAGGCAATTGTAGCGTCCGAGAATGCATATGTTCCTGCGATGGTGATGCGTGAACTATAAATATCCCGAACAGTCTTTATTAACTTCGACATCAAAAGGGCAGCGCATAACTCCAAACGAGCGAGTGAAATTATCTTTGTTGGTGAAACCTTAGACTTGGAACACAATAACCTGACTGATACGGTCCCGGTTAAATCTGTGGAGTGCAAGTAAATGACACAACCATAACCTTTCATACTCGCATCGCAGAAGGCGACGATGCAAACTGTACTGTCCTTTAGAACACCAAGATGGCGCGGAATTCTCAAAGTCGAGAGCAAGTGAAATTCACTCGTAAGTGCAGTGAAGCGTTGAATGATGCTCTCAGGAGGTACATCATCCCAACCAATATCGCACAACCAGAGCTCCTTAATGAGCAATTTGGCATACAGGATTACTGGGGCCACGATGCCTAGAACATCAAACAAACGAGCCACTAATGAAAGTATGCTTCGCTTTGTACATGTCTCTTGGACCTGCAGAGTTGTTAAGAAGAAATTGTCCTCAGCAGGTTCCCAAGATAAACCTAGAACTTTAGTACTGTTGTTCTCATGTGTGAAATCCACTGAACTTCGATGAGAATGCGGGAGGTCATTGAGTAATGCCAAAGAATTACTCGACCATTTAATTAATTCAAAGGATCCTGATTTGAATAACGAGATTAACTCTCGAGAGGTGCGGATGGCCGATTCGTCGTCAGGCATTGAATGCACCAAGTCATCCATGTAAAGTTTAGACTCGGCGACTGCAGCGGCATCAGGGTACTGAAAGCGCATGTCTGATGCTAGCTGACGAATAGTACGCAAAGCTAAATACGGACTAGGTTTGAGGCCAAATGGAAGGCGGTTGAATTGAAATACTCTGATCGTCTCGTTGGTATAGTCGCTAAAACGAAATAATATCTTTAAATATTTACGATCATTTTGAAATGTACCAATTTGTAAATACATCTGCTTTATGTCCGCGGTCATAGCTACAGGGAATAACCGGAACTCAAGTAAAAGAGAGAAAAGGTTTGCTTGTAAGTTAGGCCCAGCATATAATACATCATTCAACGATTTCCCAGTATGGGTTTTTGAACTTGCGTCGAGTACAATTCGCGGCATTGGCTTATCTGGGCGTGTGACGGCATGATGCGGTATGTAATAACCCTCGTTTGAGACATCGATTGCGGTAATCTCAGTTAAATACTCCTTTTCAATGTATTCGTTTCCTACGTTATTATAATTTTCACGAAGTTTTGGTTCTTGTGTGAATTTCCTCTCTAGAGCGATAAGTCGGCGATACACAGTATTTCGTGAATTACCTAATTCCTTTGAATCTCCACGAAAAGGTAATGCGACCGAGTAACGTCCAGCCTCATCTCTATTTACAGATGCGCTGTATAACCTTTCGCAGGTCGTCTCCTCGGGGCTCAGGAACTGCCTAGTTGGAATCTCTTCTAGATGCCAAAACTTTGCAGAGAAGTCTGTAAATCACCATCATTTAGAGATAGAAGAGTTAAAGTAGAATCTTCCTTTTTGGGATTTTCCATAGACATCTCGCCCATTATGATGTAGCCTAAAGTCGTTTCTTACAACGGCGGAGCGGGAGAGGGTGCGTTTATTCGACCACCTAATATAAGATACGGGAATAATTCTGCACCTAAAACTAAATCGATCGGCTTCGGTATATTCCAATCCGTGTCAGCGAGTTGAACATTTTTTAAGTAAGCCAGATTTGCCGTGTCAATGTATTGCACAGGTAGGTTATTGGTGATTTTGTCAACAACCAAAGCCTGGATATTATAAGTCTGTGAATTTACTCGTGATTGTATGATGAAATTAGTGTATCCTTTTATTGGACGCGAGCTATTGCCTACACACTTGAGGACCGCATTGTAAAGCGGCGAGATTTTTAAATTTAACTCATCACAGCACGCTACTGTGAGCAAATGATTTTGCGATGCACTATCAATTAGACATCGTATTAACCGTTTTTCATTTTGATTTTTGTAAGCTAATACTTGGGCCGTCGACAATAAAATATTAGCATTAGGCGAATAAGATTTTGACTGGTTTCGCGCGGTAACCAGTGATATAGATGCTACTGGATGCGCATCATCTCGATTATTATCTTCAAAATGAAGAAGCGTATTATGTCGTTTATTGCATTTTTTGCAATTACGCGTTGATTTGCAATTTTTTATAATGTGCGAGTAACTTAGACAGTTAATACAACCATTTTTGGTCTTTATGAAATTAAAGCGTTCGTTGATCGGCATGCCTTTGTACTTTGGACATTCGTACAAATGTTTATGATCTTCTCTTAAACATAGTAAGCAATTATTTCCAGTACTTTTAGTCAAGAAAGATTTGTAAGTCTTATTTTTATTTAAATTATTTTGACCATATCGAACAGAAGCGGTGTTGCTAGTAGTTGTACGTTCTAAAATTTTCACCTGACTTCGTAAAAATTCTACCAGATCTTGGTAAGCGGGAATTTCCTTTTCACGTTGCGTCATCTCGAACATTTGTGAAGTTTGGCTATCCAATTTCGATAACGCGGAATACAAAAGAATGAAGTCTGTTAGATCTTCGATTCCCAGCTGTTTCAAAGCGGAAACGGACGCAGAGTATTTCTCAATAAACGCGTTTAAGCCACCAGCGGTGTTGACATATTTTATTTCGAAAATATTTTTTAAGTAATAACAACCCAACGCCCTTCTATCCTGATATTTTTGTACGAGGCTATTCCATAAAGAATTGTAATTTTCTCCCGTAGGAAGTACCCCTGATGTCAAATAAAGAGCGCCGTGCGATAATTTTGAAATTAAATATTGCATTTTCTGTGATTGGGTTAATAGTTTATTTTGATGAATGTTGGCCTTAAACGTTTCATAAAAAATGGGCCAGTTCTCCTGGTTGCCATCAAATGACGGAATTTGAATAGCCGGCAACTTCATTGGACTATCCAATACAGGAGCCTCTTGCAACTTTGATTCCGAAAGTTGGGATTTTTTAAATTTGATATGAGAGATGATCCCATCAAATGCAATAAGTTTTTGATAATCCGGTACAAAGTCAGGATTCAATTCTAAATTCAATATATTTATTTCATCTGAAACGGCGGTGAACTGCGTTTTTGTTTCATCAATCGTTTGTATGTCTGCCAAGAATGACTCTGTCGTCCTTGTATTCTCAGACGAAATCCGTTTTGATTTTTCGTACATCATGTTTACGTGAGCGAAAACAGCGTCCCGTTTTGCTTCTAAAGATTTCAATCTATTTATCTGCGACATTTTGAATATTTTTTATCGGGAGGTACTTCAGTGATCTAACAATAAGTTCGTATTTATTCTAAAATACTCACTTGTGAAATGTTATTTGTTTGTTATGTTATGTTAAAATTGTTATTTAATATGTTTGAATACCGAATTTATTTAATATTTTATTCGAAATAAACAATTCTATAACTTTGTTACAAGTGCAAAGTATCCGTGCGTGAATAACACTGTCAAGTAAAAGTAGCTGAAAAAATATTAAACGATATTTATATCGACAAATATCACGCTGCGTAATTATTTCACTGAACAAATATTATGAAAATTGCGATAATGGAGTTGCTCAATACGATATAGTCGGATGTATGAATATATTAATTCGTTCGTTCGAACTTTGTATATGGATCGATCTCCGGTCGAAGGTACCAAAATTATATGGTGAGGCGGTTAGGTTATGGTTTAAATGGTGCGCTTTGAGCGTCCAACTATACGGAAACTTCCAAGGGGCAAGCAAGATGTCCAATACGTAGCGAAAGGCCCGTAACTGAGAAAACATGCAAGACACTTACCTCCTGGTTATCTTCGATTTATTGAACTGCGACCTGATGAAATGCGATTGAGTGGACTGTAGATGCGGGTGGCCGTCTTCACCAATAATGTAAACAAATCCACTGCGAAGAACGGATTTGAAAAGGCGGTTTTAAGATCGAACGACAAATTGAGGTTATTGCGGAACGTGCGTAAAAAATGTCACACGGCGGCGATGGCGAACGAGTATGTACTCACAGCGGCGGTCCAATATGTACTACAGCCGGCCCTGCTGGGTCTCGCGTCATTGGCGGAGACAGGTAACGCGGCTTGCCTAATTTCTCAATGAAAGGCGTTCGCTATATATTCCAAATATAGATATGGCCCGACCACTGGTAAACCGTGTATGTCGAGGTTACGGCTGCCAAATTTATATGTAAATAATTGTCTCCCAAATATAGGCAAATTTAAATAATTGGTACATGATGAGCTCAAAATCACGAATTGACTCAAACGCTGATATCTCTTAGTCACGATCACTAACAGTGATTATTTATTTGTGATTCTTTCTAAAAATATTTTCAACCTGAATTCTAGCGATTTGGTGCACGCATTAATTAAAGAATTTTTACTTCATGTAAAGCAGATAAAAATGATCGAAAACACAATATTCATAATGCATAATTCATGATTCAGCGCATGCGCATAGTGTAACCGTGATCACATTGCTCTCTAAAGGAATCTGCTAAAATGTTTACACATTTTTACCAATAGCTACCCAAACTACGTTTATTTTATTAAAGAATTTTATTACGTTCGTGGTAAGCTACATTTGGATATATTTTTATTTACTTGTTTATGCTCGAACATACTTTTATGGAAGAAAGAGGATAATACAATAAATGAGTACTATAAGTAAACATGCTACCTACGAGTAGGTATATGATTACGTGCTATTTTTTTGGTGCACGTGCTTTAGTAATAAAATTTATTTGTTATTACCGATATCACCGAATACCACTCACAAATACGCCAGTGACTCAAGAGTAGCAATTTATCGCTTCTTGTTAAATTAATCTTTTTGGTAGACCTGTGTAGCAAATCAGGAAGAATTTATATTGAAGTTTATCTCTTATTCAATTATTAAATCTGTTGTCTTAATTTAACGCAAACTCTATTATTCTTAATATTTAATATAGCACACGTCCAGTGAAAACATTACTTTCACTTCTTACATGTATTCTGGATTATATCTCTTATTTAAATTCAATCTTTTTCCCAGAATATATGGAATATATATAATATTCTGGGAAAAAAATTGAAATAAAATATTTAATAAAAGTGCATCCATCACTATATTGCATAATATGTCATAGGTATTAATCATTAATCAAAATATATAATTATCTACGTAAGAATTTTCGTCGCCACCAGATGTCTCAAATAAAAATGAGATGTTATATAATAATGAGATATAAGAAGCGAAAAAATATAGTTATTTATTTAATTATGTCCATAATACATCTCAAGACACTATATTTCTCTAGATAGCGCTATTCTGAGAGCTTTAACTGGCGGCCGAAATAAGTATATACGATAAAAGTACGTCATTTTTCATTAGATTCTGATATATTAAAATCTGAAAACTATGATATTTGTGATAGAAACAAGGTATATTTTTTATTTCGATTTTTTTTCTAAATTAATGTTATCGTAAAAATCATGTTTCGATTTAGGTACCTACTGCCTATATGTAAATATGCTTTAATAAAATATAATATTTATTTATTCATAACTTATATTAAACGAACACAGCTCGCTATATTTTAAATTGAGATATTTTTAATTATGTTTTTATTTCGATGAAGATCTCGCATTCATTACTTCTCTTCTTCTTAAATCGTGTTTCCATCCATGTTACTATTTAATTCTACCGATTCGGATTCCATAGACAATATCTAAAATAAATATCGTTTTAATAAAAAATAATCATATTGAATTCCTGCAACATTATAATGATTCGGATATGCCTATTTTTTATGAATATTATTCTCATAGCTTTATTTTAAAAGAATAGTAGATTTCTTCACTTGCTAGAAATAAAATGCTTTAATGATAATAAATTTTCTTACTATTAAATTTAATAATAATAAAATAAAATGCTTGCAGAAATAAAAGCATAGTGCATGCTGAAATGCAGCAGTTTTTGCGAGAAATAATAATAGAGATGTATATTCATATACTATTTTACATGACTTGCTTGAGGTCTTTCTCGTTGTCTTTCTGTCAGTATTTACTCTTAATGCCGTTTTGGCGACATGATTATCTGGTCTCCCGATTGCATGGCCGTATTATTCCAGGCTGTCTTCTCCCATCTTTTCTGTAACTGGCA
Organism: Agrypnia vestita; assembly: GCA_016648135.1. Taxonomy (NCBI): domain Eukaryota; kingdom Metazoa; phylum Arthropoda; class Insecta; order Trichoptera; family Phryganeidae; genus Agrypnia; species Agrypnia vestita. The sequence continues at coordinate 147,388 of JADDOH010023497.1, read as the reverse complement.
CAACCAAAAAAATTCCCACAATACCCACAGAAAAAGGATATATATGTTTCTAAGTCGCCAGTATTGTTTCTTTTAAAGCCAATCCGAGCATTTTGAATTTCTTGGTATGGAGTATTTTGTTCTGAAGTCTTTTTCACTCTCCAATATAGTGTAACGAAATAGCAAAAGAGATCACATACAGAATAATGACGACAATAACATCGAAACTTCTAGGACCTTCCACTACATTCTGGAACACACAACCGCACTATGGAACTAGCTACATCATTCGAAGAACACCTGAAAAAGCCTAGAAAGGAGAACTTTCTCCTAAAAACTACATAGAACATAGTACATAGAATCACCTAGGATAATCCAGTGTTTGAATTTAAATAAATGCGATTAATATACGAAATTGAGAAAATAATGTTCTAGTGAATGTTAAATACATGTAATTAACATTTATTATTAAATAAAAGAGCCAGCTATTTGGACCCGAATGGGTTCTCATTTATTATAGAATTGACTTTGCGATTGAGTTTGATTTCTTTTAACTGCCTATTATATATATACTTGACTGCTTATTCTATATATTGTATTATTTAGTAAGATTAATAGATTTTCTTTTCTTTCTTTCTCATTGTTATATAATTAGATTACACTACCTATACCTATGATTGTAAGTGGTCATCCCTCACCACACACAAGAATCATAATTCTTTTTGATGAGGTATATACACACACATAAATATCGATTTGTAAACATTGCCTATGAATGATTGGTAATATATATCTATATATATAATATATTATATATATATATATATATATACTCTTATATATATATATAATATAAATCAGATATATATATAGTATATATATTACATCAAATATTATATATTCAACAATATTATACACAATAAATTAAATAAATAAATAAAAAAGTTCATTTACGAGTGATATATTGCGAAATATGTAATTTAAAGAAAAGCGTTAAGTTGAATTCGTTTTAAGTGAATTCGCATATTGAATATTTAATAAATCATAATTTAAAAAATCGCTAATTAATTGGTGACATTGGTGAAAATATATTAGTATTTGAATTTTTCTCAATTCCAACAGGATTTTTTTTTATTATCGAGTACTTAAGATATTCATTTATCTCAATTACTTTCCGGTTAAAAAAATCTGTAATGCTTTTTTCATCAGAAATTATGAATAAATGGTTGGTAGAATTCCTCAATCACCCGTTTGATTCACTCGAGGCGCCTGTTGAGGGCATTATCAATCAAGAGATATTGATAAAAGGTGTCATATTGTAGTGATTCACACAATACAATGATGGATCGTATTGTACCCAAAATATGTGTTAAAATATATCTTATGGGCATATTCTTCCAAGAAATGAAATTCCATTCCAGGATTCCAAGAAAAAAATAAAAAGTAAAAATAATATAATGAAAGTGCTTACCTATGAAATTGTCGTTTTCTAGGAAAAAATATAAATATTTTTTTTTATAAAAGTTATATATTAAATAAATTGAAGAATTGGCCATTGTTGTCGATGTTCTTTTGGATTTTTAATGTAAGTTTATTAATGCCTTTGCTATGGGAACTTGGGGACGGAAATCGATGAATTATTTAAAGGCGTTAATCACTGCCCTGTAGTTGAAATTTTTCGATAGCGAGCTTTTCCATTCTATATAATTTTTACCAGATCTCAAGAAGCTCAAAATGCTTGATATAACCGCGTCAATTTGTGCCGGTCCGAAATCGCTTTATTCTAGGAATTCTGTCCTTATGTCGACCTTTTTTTTGGGCCGGCAAAACAGATGCGAGCAAACAACGCATTCCTGTTTTGCCGCGTTAAAAATTATATTGTTGCCCTAGAATAAGATTATTATTTTAGAATAAGATAATGTTATGTTAGAATAAGATTTGTTATAGTGTAAATATTATTTCGTAACTAGTATTAGATATAATAACGCACGCAGTAAGATCGAACATTGCCTACTGTATATTTGGTATACGAGATTTGCGCGCCAATTTCGCCCCGAATACGGAGCAGGAGCGGGGAAGAAGGGTGCGCGGGGAGCGGCTCCAGGGGGGTGATGTGCCTCGACGCGGGCCGCGTCCGGAGGGTTGTTCGACACAATACGCGGCCGAGTGTGCGTCGGTCCTTCCTACGGGAGCGGATCTCCCGCCCCAGGACGCGACTTGTTTTGTGTGGCCGCGACGACAGCCATTGGCAGCAGAGGAAGAAATCGAGGAAGCGACGGTCGCCGAGCCTGGCGGCGGCCGGCCCCCACAGCGATGCCTCGGCGAAACGGATGCCGCGATGTGATGGCGCGTGTGGCCGGGGACGACAGCCACGCTAAGGTGCCTCCGTGGATCCCGCGACGGGCATGCAGGTGCGCGCGACTCGCCACGCGCGGCGTCCAGATGCGGAACGCCAGCCGCGGCCAGACGTCCCCAGGTGCCCCCGCGGATCCTGCGACCGGATGCGCAAGCGCGAGCAGCTTGGAAAGGCCCCTCCGCGCTTGGTCGCGACCTATGCGGCGTGGTAGAGGAAGCCACCCGCGGCAATCGCGACTGCGGCTATGGGGGCCGCGAATAGTGAAGACGAGTGTTTGCGGACGATACGTTTTTTGTAGTGATAAGTGACAAAGACACGATAAAGTGATGTAAATTCGGACTGCTTGCGTTTAGGCTAGGATTAGTTTTAGGTTAGTGATATTTTTTCAGTTGATAAGTCTAAAGATAAGGATTGTGCTTTAATTAAATAAATTGTGTAAATATTTAAATATTGGTGGTTGGTGTTTGAAATTTCTCGCTCACCTCCCTTGGCAAATGCATTTCAATTTTGATATGGAAAGGACGCGAAGCGCCTCGCGGCGATCAATCGTGATTGATTGATTCGCGTTCATATCATGCTTAATGCCGATACAGGTCCACCATAAAGTCACAAGCAGTATTTTTAAATTCAATTCGCGTTTAATTCAAGACTCCACTGGGTCCACCTATCGCGACAAACATTTTCCGATTATACAAAATCCACTTTTCATTGCAAGTAACAATCTGATTCAGAACTGTCTTGAAAAGCCTCGACGCGAGTCGCTGTTTTCCCTCAGTAAGTTCATACCATACCCACTTTGCGAGCTTCTTTATTTTCCTAATTTGATGAAAATGAATCATTATCATTTTGTCACTAACGTTGAAGGTTGTAGCTAATTGTGACATAGTTTGAGTTGATCTACTTCCACCATAGGTTTCAATTCGTCAGTATCAACTGTAGTCTCCTTTCGTCCACGGGGTTGTTTTTAAAGTCGAAATTTCCAGAACGTAAGCGATCAAACCAAAACATCTGTGTCATGCATGTCGTTAGTATTGCTTACCATCTATGCAGCATTAGCATCATAACGGATCTGATAAGTAAAAAACTTGAATTTTCATTTTTTCAAGGAAAAAAAATGGCGCAAAAAAAGTGAATAACTAATTTTGAAAAAAAAATGTCATAGCTTTAATATGATCTTCATTTGAATTTGGAATTCTAAGTTGAATACAAGACGTTGAACTTTAAACTTAAAGTTTTGAAAAATTTTAATTTTATAGGTAAGGATCTAATATTTACCACCGAGAATCTGCATCGATTTGAATCGACGCTCAATATTTTTGAAACTGGATGTACTCATTTTTTTGTTCATACACATCTAAAACTTTTACTTGCTGTTTCTTAGTGGTACTACACACAATGATCTAAGTGTTCTTTGAAAATCGAAAAGTTTTCTTGAGAAACTGATGTCTGAATCAAGTGGCTGGAGCACTTGAAAACAAAAAAGGCACGCTCGCGGAAGAGATAAACTATAACGATACAGAAAAAAGATTGCTTCTTCAACAACTAGAATCGAAGAATAAATAAACCATGAGTTTACTATAGATTCAACATAACTTTTTGAAGACTTTATCATTGTTCCTTGAAATGACTAGGTCTACGTACCTGATGAGGTCTACTACACAATGGAATTATTGATAGCGCAGAGTAGCGCTGCCCGATTTCTTACAAAGATTTGTGAGTGCCTGGAATACAGAATGTGTTTCGAAGTTAAGTCAATGTTTAGTAACTGGAAAAAAGAACGAGGGAGTTAGCCGGCGAAGCTATATTTGAACAATAAAAGAAAAAAAGCAATGCCAAAATGAATTTCGTCCCAAAAATTAACTAATTTTACTTTCACTCCTATGTAACCGCTGTGTACTGACATGTAAATAAATATAATATATAAATTACACATACTGTTGTCTGTATTTTTTATAAAGACAAACTATTATAAAACAACAACAACAACAAACAATAAAACTATATAAATGACGTTTTACTTCTTGTCATTTTACTCTCAGTGGGAATTAAAACTTGACGTGTTTGAAAAATATTTTTTTCGCGAAATTTGCATTATTTGAAAACTGATTTTGTAAGATTTTCAACATTTAAATTAATAGTCAAAATTTTAACTAAGCCATTAATATTTGGAAAGTAAAACCGCTGCGGTTACAAAGAAAATAATATTTTTATATGTATGTTTAAGAACACAATTAAGAAATAAAAAAATATAGAGGTATCATGATTAGCGGTAATATCTATGTGAACTATGTTATGGGAATACTAATTTTCTAGATAGATGGCTCTATTTTGATGGTTTCAAGAATTTAAAAGAAAACAGATAAAATAACATATACCTATACAACTTACAAAAATTATTAGAAAACATGTGGCATTGGTGAATGTCGCATTGTGTAAAGTGATCACTTAAGTTAGTTCATATAAGTCATAAGCCCTGTAGATGCCGTATTTTCCATAGTTTTCCACAATTTTTCATACTTTCCCATATAAATAGCTTCGTCTCGGTGAGACTTTCATAATTTATCTTAATTACAAATTAAACAAGAAATATTTATCAGTATACGAATACAGTATACGTGTACAAATATTTTCATTTGTTATGAATTTTGTCTTCAATACACTTCTCAAGAAAGGATCAGGTATAATTAGTCCCGTTAGGTCCAAGTCTCATAAGTTTTGCAATTCTCAAAGGTGCTTATTTTGAGCTTGCTCAAAACTAGAGTGTCTAACAACTGTACACACTTGCTTATTATTAGCATGCTCGTAAATGAGCATGCTCAAAGTTAACAATCAAACACACATGCTTATTAGTGGCATGCTCTTGTCATAGAATAGAGAGGAACAGAAAAATAGAAAAATAGAGGAAATAGAAAATTTAAGTGAACCAATAAATTAAAACGGTTCCTGGGTTTAATTAAACACACATGCTTATTACTGGCATGCTCTTGTCATAGAATAGAAACGCTCTTGTTCAAAATGGAAACTTTGCAAACTGAATTAGAAAATGCAAGTGAACCAATAAATCCAAATATTATAGTTCCTGAGTTTCCATCCGCACATTTTTGATTTTCGTATAAGCCCTAGTGGGAATGTTCGTAATCATGATATTGAAAACAACGGCATTGATAATGTATAACCATCTTTTCCGGGTCCTATTTACTGCACAGTCTAGGAGTACGGGGTTTGCCGAAGACTTAACCAAGTGTTGTAGACGAGACCTGGTTTCTTTCGTCATCCCTTGGATCACCACTTTATTCAATGTGCATACCTGAGGATAGATCTTGCTCGATGTTTAATTTTTTTACAATTCGTTTTGCGCGCTGGTATACGGATTGTGTGTCGCCATAATCAATCTATCCTAATGATTCCGGTTTTCTTAGAGTCCATTTTTCACCATGTATAAAGATTAGGGAGATAAGGGTTCTGATCGCATTTTATTAATCTTTTTTAAATTTCTGGTTTATTAGATAAATAAACAGACTATTTAATACAATATGGATTGAATCATATTATTTTCTTTTAATTATTTGTTTACCATTTTCTTTTACAATGTCATGCCAAACAGCTTTGTATTTTTAAGGGATGGTTGCCCCCACATATTTCCAGCAAATAAATTGTTCATATGTTTGTTGGCGCCGTTTCTGCGACTGTAGGCGTAGTTTTAACAAAATTAAAAAATCGAGTACCAGGTTCAAACAACAGTTTGAGGTGTCATCTTTCGCGCATATTTTTAAATTTTTTCACCCCCTCCGCTTTTCTCGGTACGCAACCAAAGTCAAAATTTCCGTTTCTTTAATAACTCGGTCAAAAAAAATTGCAGACACGCAAGTGGCATCACCGCGTGGCGCTTGACGGTGCGCATCTTTTCTATTAAAAATAATTACTTCCAGATGCGTGTCCAAGCAGCGGCAATCTTTTTAGTGCGTTTTTTCGGCGTTTTTTATATTTTTGTATGCTGCTCGGAGACGGGGAGGCCTACATTCACCGGCGATATCTCATTCGATAGAAGAAGAGTGCAGCTAACGAGTGTAGTAAAAAATATTGTTTTAAAATGAAACTTTTTATCGTGACGGAAGCTTACATCCGGATTTCACCATTTCAGCCGTAGCTTCGCAGCGGTAAGATCAATTTCAAATCTAAAAAATAAATTTTGTAGGGCCTAGCTTTTCACAGATGACCCTATTTTTAGATTTTTTTTATCTTTATTTTTAGAAAAGTTATAAGCTAAACAAGACGATAATTTTGATATATATATTCTAGCTTTTCATTTGTTTTCCAGAAACGCATCGTATTACCGCTGGAATGTATTTATTGATACGATTTATTTAATTCTCTTCAGTATCGGGAGACTTCTGATCGTGCGCGGATGGCGCGCTCAATTTTTTAATATTTTTACGTAAATTTAGTCAATATTTGATAGAAAATCTTGCATTGGAACAAAGAGTGACGTCACCTTTAAATTAACGAACTCGTTTTGTATATATATGAAGCCTTTTTTAAACGTTTTTTACTCTTTCCGCATATATTTACAATTTTTTCTGGAAGTATAAATGATAAGCCGATTTTGTTTTTAATTACAAAAGCCAAGTCTTAACTGCGTGATATTTTAACATTTGTTTTCTTCTTCACATTTGAGTGAAATGTTGTTTTTATATCATATCTTTGTGAGTTTTACGATACTTTGGAATTTGAAACTTGGACGCACAAGTGGCACGTGATTTTTAATTCATCATTTTTTTCTTCTTATCCTTTAACATTTTTTTATTATTTTTTAATGTATTCAGCCCTTTTTTGACAAAGTCGTTTATGTAACTTTTTTTCGGACATATTTACGCTTTTCTCTGCGAGTATGAAATATAATGACAATTAATTGGAGACTTAGCTTTTATGGTTATTTATTAAATTATAACTTGAGTCTTTTGAACACTGATAAAACCGTTTCCAACAAAAACCTTCCCACCCTTCAAAGTCTTCTCTATTTTTATTTAAATCGTCTTCACGAAAATGATATAATGTTCCAAACATTATATCTTCAATTCGGTTATTTTATGGAAACATCCTCAAATATTAATCGTACATAAAACAGCTGCTCTTAACGTTTTATTCAAAAATATTTCGTATATATTTCTGTTCAAATAATTTTACTCATCAGCAATGTCTTTTGCACTCACATTGAGGATAAAATGCCGCGCGATGTCGATGCTTTTAACGTTCATTCGGAATAATTCGTCGCAACATTTATTACTTTTTTTGGTTTTTATTTTTTTTTATTTTTTTTGTTTGTTACAGAATCATATAACAATAGAAAATGTGAATACATAAATCAAAGCAGAAAATAATTTAACATCGCATAAAATATTCGAAATAGTATATCTTGAATTCGGTTATTTTATTCAATATAATTTTTTTTATTTATTTTAAAACATTTCTGAATGTAACTATTGTATTCAAGGGTATTATTTCTAAATGTCCTTTGCGATTAGATGACATTTTTTTTTATGCAATATAAAAATATATTTATTTTAAAACATTTCTTCTGAATTTAACTATTATTTTCAAGGGTATTTATTATTTCTAAATGTCTTTTGTGATTAGATGACAAAATTTAATGAAAGTGTAGCTCTTCTTCTTATTATTAATATTATTCTTCACTTATTCCATTTTTTCTTACACTGTTTTCAATTTTTAATAAAATAATATTTTTCAGTACATTTACAATTTTTTTTACAATATATGTTATAGGCAAAAAAAAAATTTTCATTCGATAAATTTTAATCAATATTAAATTCAATACATATTTATTAGAACATCATCCATTGGATGCCGAGAGTGACGTCACGTTTAAGTAAAGGAGATCGATTTGTATTAAAATTCGTGTATTTGAAAGTTTTTTTATTAGATTATATTTAAAAATTGAATATTTTTAGCTATTTTCGTTTCAGTATTACATTTTTTTTTCTTCGTAATTCTTTGACAGCTATGAATTATGAAAACTGTTTTGTTATTTTGTTTAATGTGTTTTTTCAATTTATTTTTAACTTTTTTTGGAAAAACCATTTTTTTTAAATAAAATAAAATATTTTTTTTATAAAAAGTTTATTGATATGTTAATTCTTTGATTTTTGAATTTGTTTTTTCATTGAAAAAAGCAATTTAAAAAAAATTCTTATTTGGATACATAATATTTCACATATTCATTTATATTTTTCCATTTATGACCTAACCTAACCGATAATAAATAGTTTTCTTTTGCGCACACAATGATTTAAAAACTGACAAATCTGACACTCCAAGCTTCCGCGGTACGTTTCGACCGTGGTTTCATGGGAAGGCTTATTTTTTTCTGACATTCACGATTTGTAGAATTTAACATTACCTACCTTTCTATATTTTTAGTTTTTTTTCTATCTTTATTTTTAGAAAAGTTAGAAACGATTTCCCATTTTATAGATAAACTTAGACATCTGTTGGATTTTTTAAAAACTCTAGATATCGGTAAATTTTTGATGTTTACTTTATTGGCTGTAACTCCTAAACGCATCATCCTATTTTAGTCGTCGATATCTCGATCGATAGGGAAATAGTTATTCTATCGAGTGTATTAAAATAATTATATTTACCATCGCAGGCTTCAAAATTACGTTCAAAGTTTCGCGGTTTTGGCCGTGGCTTCGCAATGGGGATGTAAAATATTTTTCTATTTAGTAAAATCTGTACAAGTTAACGTGATGTATCTTTCTGCATTTTTAGTTTTTTCCTATCTATTTTTTTTAGAAAAGTTATTAAAGAAAATAATTATTTCCATTTTTTCCGGTCCCAGGTAGACAGACATCTATTGAGAATTTTTTGAAGCTCGAGATATCGGTAAATTTTTGATGTTTACTTTATTGGCTGTAACTTCTAAACGCGTCATCCTATTTTAGTCATCGATATTTCGATCGATAGGGAAATAGTTCTTCTATCGATCGTATTGAAAATAATTTTGTTACAATTACAGACTTTAGCATTACGTCCGCTTTTATCCGAGTTTTGTGGTTTTGACTGTGGCTTCGCGGGAAAATTTTTAATTCTTATTATTAAAACCGCAATCTGTAGAATCTGACGTTATCTATCTTTAGGCATTTTTATTTATTTTTTATCACCATTTTGAGAAAAGTTATAAAATAAAATAAAAAAAATTCCATCTTCATAAGTATTTTAAAACTTTTCTTGAAATAATGATAAAAAATAAATAAAAATGCAGAAATATAGAAAACGTTAAATTATAAAGACTGTATTTTTTGGAAATGTAATTTAAATATTCTCCGCGAAGCCACAGACAAAACGGCAAAACGCGGATGAAAGCGGACGTAATTCTAAAGTAAGCCATTGTAAAAAAAATATTTTTGGTAAGTTCGATAGAAGCACTATTTCCTTATCGATTGAGATATCGACGTTTAGATCATGCGTTTAGAAGGCTAAAAAACATAAGGACAAAAATTTACATAAGACGATTACTTTTAAAAAAAATCAACAGATGTCTAATATAGGCCATGGTCAAATTGGAAAAATATTTCATTCGTTTAACAACTTTTCTAAAAATAAAGATACAAATAAAATAAAAATGCAGAAATGTAGATGATGTAAAATTCTGTCAATTGTATTTTTTTTAAATAAAGGTTATTAAAAAAATTAATACCTGTCTCATTAGTACTGCAAAATTGGAAAAAAATATTTTATTAAGTTAAATTGCTTCTACATTCTTAGGTAAGGTTACCTTCTTCTTTGGGCACACAATGATTTAAAAACTGACAAATCTGTGAAAATACTCTTCGGCGACACAGTGGACGCTTCGTTTTGACCGCGTAGCGGTCGCCTCGGCCGCGCGGCGGTCGCATCGGCCGCAAAGAGGTCGCCACGGCCGTGCAGCGGTCGCCACGGCAGCGCAGCAGTAGCACTCCGGTTTCGACCGTTTCGACCGCGCAACCATTCGCCCTTTGCGCGGCCATTTCGGTTACATTTTGTTTTCAAGTTTTTCGGCCTTTACTCCCGAACGCGCAGTCCGATCTCCGCGATCGGGACGTCACCAGAAAGGGGAGCTCAGCGCGCAGTGTTTACCGTCAACCTTCTCCTTCGTTACTCAACCAACAGTGAGTCCGTCTTCTTCTTCTTCGTTACTTAATTATCAGTGAATCTGCCGCCAGGCTAAATTGCACGCGTAGCCGTGCAACGGGCACCTAGTATAAAATATTATCACGTTACAAAAGGTCAGGAATAAATTTTGAATTGATTAAAATATCTGCAACTGGCATGATGCTCAACGCACCCAAAATTAAAATATAAAGTAGCGCGCAGCGATTTCGGAGACCTCACGGTACTTTGGACCAACCATTTAGAAACGCTTATTGGAATTCCGAATACGTGAGTCTCTAAATAATTCTTTGTTTTTATTTTTGTTATAAGGCCGCGTGCCAGCTTTATTTTTATCAACACCAAAACTGACTAAACATATGGATTATACCAGAATTTATCTCCTGAAATGTACTATTTCAATTATAATGCCATGTACGAAATATCTCTAAATGGCGTGCTCAAAACCATGCACTAGAGGTTTGATGTACCGCATGCTAAATCTAACCTGAATTGTTTTCGTCACTGCGAACGATGCCCCGACTGCATGATCTATTTGAATGTACGCCACAATAAGCCGAGGTGTACAGCTGTGTAGAGACTGAAACATGGAAATTGGGCCTCTGGAGTACATCCGAGAGACATGCACACGCACTCACACACGTCATGACATGCAAATTCCACAATTGTATCTCTTTAGTTAAACATGTATCGTGTTCCATGAAGTTGCATAACCAACCTTCTTTCTTTACTTGTTACATGAAAATGTCAAATTGCTAACTTTATCCTGGTAAATTTTCCATTTCTTTAACATCGTTTTGATTTGCAGATTTGTATAATATTTTATTTCAAGCTGCCTTTTATGCGAGAATTAAAATTCTTCTTTGTACTGGAGATCCAGATAAAATTCACAATTTAGTAAATAGCTGTAAATGATATCAATCTAGAGTATTATTGTACAAAATTTTACCTTACCTGCACTTTTATTTATTGTGAAATTCTTTCTCAGATCACATCACCCTCTATATTAAATTAATTATGATTTTGAAAGTATCCACTATGACCCCTGTAGATTCTCACTTCTGAGATTCATGTTGTTCCGTTGGATGGGAAAGGTTTTATTATCTGAATAATTGTACTTAGCATATTTGTATCTTACGTAGGTTATTTATAATTAGACGTTTGCCATGACCACCCTCATCATTTGTGTTACCTATAATGAGCCCAATGCTCACATCTATAACGCTTATGTACAATACATGACTCATTATTACAATAGTACTTACGTAATTTTTTTTTATATTAATCGAGTCATGATCAATTTCCTAAAATCAATTTATCGTGTAACCATCACCCTCTAGTTTCCCTAGTATGTGAAACCCCATTCAGATGCCTTCTTTCTATCAATATATAATATAATATATATAATATAAAATATTATACTATAATATAATATAATATACGAATTGCGTATGAGAATATACAACATATACTTAAGTTTAGCTATTTGTACTACGAGAAGTAATGGGTTTGACAAAAAAACACCAAAGCAATGTCTTAATTAACAAAAATGTTTGAAGAAGGCAAGTTATATTAATTGCAGAAAGTATAAAACAATGAGCTTTACATTGCGTCTTATCAAAAATCTGAAAGTAATACAGAATAAAATACATTGTTTAATAAAATGAAACCTAAGTGAATATCAATCCTGATACTGATAGAATAGGAGAGTAAGAGACACAATTGTATTCTTAAGAACAAACATGGAACTAGTCTAGACAAAAGATTATGTATAGCTTTCTTATGCTTGGAAAAATTACATAGTGAATTTGAATAATTTATTCCAATACTGAAAAACTCTAAATACATACATGATATAGGACATCTAAATACAACACAAATATAACAAAAATTCTTCACTGTACAAGATGTAGCACACTCAAATTGGACGTAGTTTTGCAGAAAGCGTCCAACTCACAAATTACTAATAATGAGTTTTAAACGGCAGATTAAGATATCGTAGTGAATTGAATTTGTGATTTGGAAGCTTTCTGCATAACTTACGTCCAATTATCTAGTATTATGGTGTGTGGTCACCAATTTAGAAAGGGTTGATAAAGAAGTTCGCGTCTACCACTTCTTCCGTGTTCTCAGAAATGTCGCGATATATTTTTGTTTTGTCTAAGGATGGCAATGTATGTGAGACACACAGTTAATCAAATAATTAAATACTTACATTAATTAAAATATATTATAGATGTCTCACAGAGATGAAACTCTGCGAAAGTATGTATGGAAGTTTTTTTGAGATTTATAAGGCTAATGACCTGTCGTAGGCTGGTGATTTAGTGATTAATAGCTTCGTTTCTGTGAGACATATATAATTTATCTTAATTAATGGCGATCACTCTGGGGACAAAATCCAGTAAGTGTGTCCTTTAAATTTGAACATACCCAAAAAATATTGAAAATAATTATGTAATTAGAACTTTTAGGTTAACGAGGTTTACTAACGGCTCCCGTTAGTAGGATACGTTGGTACTCCTTCGTCAGAAGTTATCACCATACTTTCAATGCTTATAAAGATAATTATTTCTTTATAAACATAATATTTACCTAATACTTATAGAAGAAGCCATCATGCACTCGATATATATGAGATTTTGAGGCCACATTCTACTGGCGAAATTCGCAGACAATATTGCTGAGATAATGAGAGATGAATTAGAACTAAAAAAATAAATATAAAACACCATTGAAGTAAAATAATGTCGATGAAATAAAAATACAAATTACGATGTGGACTAACACAACTATTCACACATTAAAAAAATTAAACAAGAACTCTTGAACGAAATATATAATTTATACTCCTCGGGTAATACTACAATGTTTCATTATAATGTGAAAAGTTGTATAAAATATCTTTGAAATTACATAAAGAATGACTTATGAACTTTATTCTTAAGGAAAAACTTAAATGATTATAATATTAATTTATTTATTGGATAATTTATTTTCCCTCTAAATGCACGAGAAATTGTCTATTTCGGTAGAATTTCATAAAGTTTTTAAAGACTAGAATTTTTTAAAATAAAACTATTTTTTATGTATATTAAATAAATAAGAAAAAAAAATAAATCTAATGAAAATTTTAAGTAGATTTAGGTTTTTCAAAGTCAATCTTTTTTTTAAACTATTATTTAAAGATAAACTGATTAGTGCAGTAAATAAAAAGCATTCTTGAGGTGATTTTTTTTTGCAAAAATGGCGCTAGAGAAGTAATCAAATTTTATTAAAGTATCAAAATAATTGTTTTCATTAAATGTGTAATTTATACTCTATGTAGATAACTAGAATACACGAGTTTTTCTATTTGCAGTAACAGTAACCAGCTTCGTGGTTCTTTCTAGTTTGTTCAAACACAAGTGTAATACACTTGATAGAAAAACGTACACGAAGTTTCAAAACTGCACAAAGGTGTTGACGTCAAATTGTACGTCGGAATAAATGAATTTGTTTTTTTTAAAACGAATATCTGACAATTAAGTCTTTTTTCGAAGGAACATGAAATTCTACTAGACACCTAAAATCGTAATTCAATGAACAGTTCTAATTTTCAATTCAATAACCAATCATTCGTCAGATTTTGAATTGAGCATCTTTAGGATTTTTACTCGATTCAAGATGGTCGATAATATATTTTTATCTATAAAACTCAATGTCTATCTACGTGTCTGTCTGTTCTCTATAAAAGTCTATACCATCTGTCCGATTCGACTCAAATTTGGCATACTTATGTTTTAGGATCCAGCGGGTAACAAAGGTGACATTTTCTCCCTCCATTTTTACCCCTTCCTCTCACCCTGATATATTTTCGATATAAATCTGTACTGTTCGACCGATAGGACTCAACATTTTGAAACCTATTCTTTAGGACCCGGCGGGTGACATAGGTGACATTTCCACCCTCCACTTTTACCCTTTCCCCTCCCCATGATATATTTTCAATGAAAATCTGTACCATTCTACCGATCGGACTCAAAATTTGGAAATTTATTCTTTAGGACCCGGCGGTAATATTCCTTCCTCCCCTTTTTTCCCTTCCTATCCCCCTGATATATTTTCGATACAAACCTGTATTGTTCGACCGATCGGATTCAAAATTTGGAAACTTATTCTTTAGGACCCGAAGGGCAACATAAGCGACATTCCCCCCTCCCATTTTGGAAAAATAGGCCATATTTCTTCCTTAGACATCCTATGCATCCCAGCCTTGCTTAAATGGAAACATTGTTTTACTGAAAGACTTTGCAAAACAATAGAACGTTTGTTTTCCCAACAAATTTATTATCAATTTAATCTTTATGTACAGTTTGGTGTAATTTTATTTATAAAAAGGTATTTTGAATGACCTTAAACATGTATAATCTTCTGATTACTACCCGGGGTGCCCAGATACCCATACGGTATTTATATTCTCATTCAGTAATAGACTTTAATTTCACCATCAGACTTCTTTTTATTGTAGTCTGAATCATGTTCGTTTTTTTTTATGATACGTAGATGATAAAAGTATAACTTTCTTATGTTATTTAGCATAAAAGAACATATTTTAACATTAATCATGGAATCCAAATAACAATAAATGACTGGCTCGAGTTTTAGTCTCCTTCATTTACGCCGGAATATATGTACTTTTTATTTCGTTTCAATATGCCAACGACTGTCATATTCCAAAAAAAAAAATATGTTGTGCCAAAGAAAGTCATGAAAAAATGTCGAATGTAATATTACGTCCACAGCCTTTGAGTAGCCAATTCTTTCATCTTGGTTAGTTTCTCGTCCAGGTGTTGATTTTCCGGTGTATATTTAGCCAGTAAGAGGATAATAACTTTCTGCATCACATTTCCACCATATTTTTATCCCTTATTTGGCTGGCTTAGACGGAATGTATTGCATAAGTCGTGTACATCCGCTGTATGCAAATAATTGCTTATTGATTGCAACAGTTGGTTTGTGGATCTATATACCCTGAAAAGTTTTAAATCCATACATATTTCACGTATCGACGCAGCTCTATCTTCCTTCAATCGTATCAGCATCATCTAAGCGAAGAAATTCCTCGCTTCGTACCGGGTATAAATTACATTTGAACAAATCAAAAATATAATCTGTGTTTACGTAATCGGCACCATATACTATTAGAATACCCACGAATGCATTTAACTCGGATGAAGTCAAATCCTTACAATGTGGTTTATTAGTAGGATTATGTTCGTTGCATTCATGATATACTTTTCTGGCCTCTTTATTGGTGTGACGGAAAATAGTATCGATGATTTCTGATGTAAAAATACATTTGAATGTAGCTAATATTAGTAGATAATTAATACTAATAGATAACTAATAGATAGTAGCTTTTCTTGATCCGCGTAGACCACTTCTTTGTCTAACAATATTATGCAATGTGGATATCATTGCCATATCATTTCATTTCTCTCCCGGAAATGATCTTGAGCAGATGTCGGCGGTTCTTATATCTTATTTTTCGCGTGGTGTAATATCGACCATATCTTCTGCTGATTCTTTATCGACACTTTCTTTGTTCAAATATTCATTTTGATCAGTGCGTTCTGGAAATCAATCTTCGAACTCACCTTTCGAAAAATCCTCTGTATCCGCTGACTGTACTATTATACAGTAATTGGAGTATACAATCTTTTTTCAGAAGCGCTCTTTCAAAATAAAAATGAGAATATAATAAATTTCGATCTTTGATATTAATGAACATGAAAATATTAATAAGAATACAACAAGGTTATCTCACATATTCCCATGGTTATAATTTCTTCAGATTTAGTGAACTTGAAAAAAGTTGAAACATTGAAAATTAAATTTTTATAAACATATAATAAATTATAACAGTAATATAATAATAAAATATAAAACATAATAATTGTTATAAAAATTTTAAAAATAAACTGCACATGAGACATGTCCGCACTTTATTCAGCCGCAGCCAGAATTGAAGATATAAATGAAAAATTCAGTCAAAATGTACTAGTCAATGTCAAGCGAACTGATGAAAACAGGTAAAAAGAGATACAGATATCGTAATGAGAAGCTGTGACCTTCTAAGAAGCTATTTGACCTTAATCTAAATATCAATTTGTGATAAACAAAATGAAAGAATGCGTGGGGGAACGTCCATCCAGGTAGGGTACCCAGGTACCCTGGGTAGTAACTAGTGCGAAAAATTTCGGGTAGTAACATAACAGTTATAGAGATTATCCATGAACTACCTCACAATTTCACAGTTTTGGATACTTGTCCTTTTCGGCGACTTAGTTTATTTTGAAAGCTGGGAAAAAAGTACTAATAAAAGGAAAAAAGTAAAAAATAACTATAGTTACCTACTATAAAGTGCTCATTCAGTAAAAATATCGATTGCAAAGTATCGAGTACAAAAGGATCGGTATCGATTAATAAGTATCGATACTTTTTTGTGTTCCTAGTCATTCCACTAGACTACAAGAGCCGTATTGCTATGTAATATTTTTTCCCCTGTTTCTTACTTATCCAGCTTGAAATTCGAGTTTTTTTTTTTGTAAAATACACATTCTTTCAAATTGACTATAATATTTGATTTATTAGCGATAATATATTGTTTGCAATTCTCATATTCCTAACATGCTCAAGAAAAAAATTTTTTTTTAAATGTTTTTGTCATAGAATGTCATAATAGAGATTGATTAATCTACTGTTTTGACCGCTTTTTTAATGATTAGATAATGTATACCGTGTTTTCGGTATTACTTTTATAATTACATCCACTACATAATAATGACATCTTAATAATTACTCATCTTTACAACTTAATAGTTACTTAATAATTACTCTTTATAATTACATATAAAGTTCAAGTGTGAAATCGTCGAAAATTTTATTTTGGTACTCAGGTACGCGAAGTAGAAATAATATTTCTTTCGCGTAATTGTGTCAATTGATATTAACATATTAGTTCAAGTTATATATTGATACAATAATATGATGTCTAGAGAAATGATAAATATAATTGGTAACACTTTAATATTGAATAATTATTAATATTTATTTGAGAAGTAGTACAAATGAAACTATTGGTTTGTTATAGCTAAAATAAGATATATTATGTGAAGAATGTTCATAGGTTTTCACGGCCACTCAGAATCTTCTGGTTTGTGTCTTCTGGGGTATTACGCCGTGTTATTACGACCTTTCTGGCTGACATTTCGGATCCCATTGCAGGGTCCATCATCAGGAAATTCATCAGGGCTGATGCGTTGACAACACATTAGCCCTGTGAATGATGAAAACAGAAAACACAAACCAGAAGAGATATGTGTTTTCGAACCGACGTCTCACTATGATTTAAAAATATATGACGCGACGAATAAAAAAAAAGTGTGCATTTTCAAAAAAAGTCCTACCCACGTTTTATAGATTTTCGGTTCCGTGTTCAAAAGTTTCGAAACTGCAAAATTTTGACAGCCGCATTGAATGTCGAATGAATGAACGTGTTTTGTTCTGAAAAAAAAATCTGACAATTAGGTACATCGTTTTTGAAGGAACATGAAATCTTAATACACACCTTAAATCGTAATTCAGTAAATAGTTCTAATTTTCAATTCAATAGCCAATCATTCGTCAGCTTTCGAATTAAGCATCTTTATGAGTGATACTTGATTCAAGATGGTCGACATTACATTATTTATAACACTTATTTTGAGTGAATAAATCAACAGTCAATTTATTATTATTAATAAGCCTTACATGTAATTATATTTTAGGAGCATATCTCTCCAAAAATATCGGAGAAATATATATTACGTCTACCTGTGACAGATTTTTTTTTCTCTGGCTTTAATACCAAAAAACTAAAAGGTAACTTAGACAATAAAGTATAAAAATAAATAAATATTTGTTTTGCTCCTAAAGCATGTGAAAGAATATATGCCGTATTTGCCATAGACAGATACGGTCTATAGCTAGACCGCATTCAAAAGGATGTCCGCAAAAAATATGTGTTGTTACGATGCAAAAAATGAACACAAAATAAGTTTTTCTAATAAGGAAGTAACCTTTTTAAAACTGAAAAATATATATTTATTTGGAATATCATATTGAGGCTTGTAATACGGGCTTGCCAAGCAACATTCCCCGGCTTGCTTTTTACCGGACAAAGCTAGAAAATGTTTTTTGGTTGTGGTCGACCTATAGCTATCCATATAACAGTAATTCAATTTATTGGTATAATCTTTCAAGAAAGCCAGATTATCATCCGTATTCTGAAAATAGCAATGTCTGGATCCTTAAGATCTTTATCCCAACACTTAATAGACGATAATAAAAATTTAAAATGTCCAGAGCGGATTTTGGAATTCTACGGCTCAAATACACTGTATTAAAAGATGATATAAGAAAGATTGTTTCTTACAAACGTATTCATTTCTTCATCCACAGCGTCCTGACGAAATATTCGGCGTTACCGCATATTCAAATCTTCCCATCTTGACATTTGACAGTTATGTCTGGATCTTTAAGATCTTTATCCCAACACTTAATAGACGATAATAAAAATTAAAAATAAATGAGACATAGCTTTACGTCGGTGTTTGTTTCTGTAAGTTTCTACGTGAGATAGATATAGAGGGAGGGAGAAATATGTAAATTGTTATCTGTCAAATTTTAAGATGGTAAGATTTGATTACGCGGTAACGCCGAATATTTCATCAGGACGCTGTAGATGAAGAAATGAATACGTTTGTAAGAAACAATCTTTCTTATATCGTCTTTTAATACAGTGTATTTGCGCTGTAGAATTCCAAAATCCGCTCTGGACATTTTTAATTTTTATTATCGTCTATTAAGTGTTGGGATAAAGATCTTAAAGATCCAGACATTGTTATTTTCAGAATCGGGCCGATTGTCTTAAATAATACAATTTACTAACAGTTCAATTGTTTAAAGATTTATCTTGGTTTGCTTAAAAAAAAAACTAACTGACATACACACATAGTAGACATAATATATTAGTCTTTTGAAATAATAAATTACAAACACCCATGTTTTCATGAAAAAGGCAAAAATATGAATTTGTATTGAATGTAGGCCCCTAATTTGAAAATGGAAATAAAACATTCCTATTCGTATTCTTTGCATTATTTTTGTATCCACCAAAAACGTATATGTGAATCCACGACATGATAAACGAGGATTGTGTTTTCCGTCTCGCAATCAATACTTAAAGGAGCCCTTCCATGCAAATACTTTTGTCTCGAGAGCAACCAAGATTTGCTCTCGAGCTAGCATATAATTTATACTTGGTTTAACAAAGCTAGTCGACAATACTTTGCAGGTAGATTTCTGCTTTAATTATTAGTCGAAAATGTTCAATCAACCATGATCTAATATGAATAGTTATGGAGATATGCTGTAATGACCCTAGGTGGGGGTCCTATAAAATAAAAGAAATAAAGTAGCAAAAACGTCGCGAAGTTAGATTAAAAATAATATAAATTTCATTGCAATGTATAAAGTCATTTGTTGTATGATGTTAACGACATAGTTGTATGGCGCGGGAAGTGACGGCCGAGGTCGGCAGGTACGCTGTAACTATATCATGTACATAGAATGTTCTTCTATGAAATAATTCTTCTCATAAATTAGTGTCCTGTACTGTATGAAATAACTCTAACTAACTAATTTCTAGCATGCGACATTTTCGCTGTTGAATATTATCAATAATGATATTAACTAAAAACATTTGCTCTTGAATGGAATATTGACTTCTTCTCTCATAAAATATTACTCTGCAACGAATATTAATAAAATTATACTAACTAAAATATTTCCAACATCTTGGGTTCGCATATGAAATTTAATTATACCTAATGCCCCTTGCGTTTACCAAGTGTACAACCCAAATGACCATTAGGGTGTCCCGTCTATGTATGAGAAAAAAAATTTGAGCTACACAATTGCAAGAGGTATCAAAACTTGTGTTATTTTACATAAATTGCGAAAAAGGTAAAAAACTAGAATTGTCTGTCGTCTTGAAGGCTCTACCAAGTTTTGAATTTTTGTAAATTTTACGTTTTTATAGAGTTAAAACGTTTGCCTAAAACAATAAAAAATTATATATAAAAGGTATTTAATTATTGAAATTAATGAAACAAAGCATAATAAAATAAAATAAAAAAAATATAGATTATAATCAATGACAAAAACTAAAAATTTAACTTATTTTTGTGTCCAAAATTTGGCATTTCTGCTCGAGATTGCATCCTGGTTCTAATAAAGCCATCTCTAGAAGTAACGTCAGTTACATTTTGTGAGGCGTCTGTTATATTCTCTAGAACCCGAAGTGCAACCATCTAAGGTCAAGAATAAATGACGAAGGGGTAACTCATTGACA
This sequence comes from Agrypnia vestita, assembly GCA_016648135.1. Lineage (NCBI taxonomy): Eukaryota > Metazoa > Arthropoda > Insecta > Trichoptera > Phryganeidae > Agrypnia > Agrypnia vestita. Next base: position 126,446 of record JADDOH010023497.1, on the reverse strand, counting down.
TGCAGCATACAAATACACCATTGTAACGGTTTCTCCAAATACTCCTCTAGGAGGGAAACGTTTCCTATGCTACCCGCCGAGTTCTAAAGAATAAGTTTCCAAATTTTTAATCCGATCGGTCAAACGGTACAGATTTGTATCGAAAAAATGTCAGGGAGAGGGGAAGGGGTATGATAATAGGGGGAAAATGTTTCTTGTGTTACCCGCCGAGTTCTGAAGAATAAATTTCCAAATTTTGTGTCCGATTAGTCAAACGGTACAGATTTGTATCTAAAAAATGTCAGGGAGAGGGGAAGGGGTATGAGAATAGGAGGGAAACTTTGCCTATTTCACCCGCAGAGTCCTAAAGAATAAGTTTCCAAATTTTGAATCCGATAGGTCAAACGGTACAGATTTGCATTGAAAATATGTCATGGGGAGGGGAAGGGGTAAGAGAATAGGAGGGAAATGTTGCCTATGTTACCCGTCGAATCGGACGTGGATTTGTATAGAGAACAGACAAACAGACAGACATTGAGTTTAGATTAGTATAGATATATATATTAGTACATTGGTATAGATAGGTAATTTATCTTAATTAATAATTATCCCTCTGTTAACAAAAATCAGTAATTGTATACTCAATGTATACATATAAAAATATTGTGAAAAAGTATTATTTCGTTAATTCCAAAATTTTGTTGAAGTCAAAAAATTGAGAAATTACAGGTTTTGTTTCTGTTTCTATCAACGAAAATGTTGACATTTTTTCAATCCGCAAAAATGCTTTGATATGAATAACACAATAAAATACAGCCAACCAACACAATAAAGTTTTAAATTAATTCAATCCTGCTGTCTATTCTAATAAATTTATTTCAACAGAGAGAAATGTTAAAAATCGTTGTTTAATGGAATATTTGGGAATGTTAAAATATAGATTCTCCTTTAAATGTTTTAGTATTTCGTTTGGCATAAAGATAACGCATTATTTGCAGGTTTTCAGGAATGCTAGAAATATTTACAAAATATGTAATTATTTTGCAGGCTTTGATTCCTCCGTAGTTGCGGCTATAACACCGTAATTAATATAGAGCTTCAACGTGGCGGGCACATTTTAAACATTTTCGCCGACGTTCTATCACACAAACATTCCAAATAAATACAAAGCGAATTTCTGTATTTCGAGTTTTAGCAAAGTATTCAATAACCTCAAATAGCAAATACATTTAGAAATAATACTGCAAAACATTGAGAATTATTGCAAAAATGTATCGTTCTTCACAATTTTCATTCAATAATTTCAAGCAAATCGCCCGTTAACTTTAAAAACTATTTCTAACTTATTTTAACTAATCGAATAAAATTATTGTTTTGTAATATAAGAATCCGTAAATTTTAAATAGCAATTAATATTAACTATGTAGTCACCACACAATAATCTCTCAAAACATGACAATTAAACACTGACATATTTGAAAAATAAGTTGCAAACACACTGTATGTGCAAAAACGTAACAAAGAAAGAAAGTTTTTTATATTTTTTTCTAAGTTAAGTTATTATAATAAGTCACTTAACATAAGAGAATCGATCTCTGAAATCATCGCAAATACGTTTTAATTAAGAAATAATCATTAATTTAAATGTTTTATCGTTATAACAGAGATTTACTCGACGTGATGCCAGAAATATACTTAAACATACTGCTACATAACTGACCGGAAATTTTACTTAAGTATTTAACTAGTAGCTGAAGAAACTCGTGAATATTGAAAATAAATAATTAAGTAAATGAGAAATCTATGTGTCTTTTGTCATAGGAAGGACCATAAATGTTTCTAGCACAATCCATTCGAATAAATGTTAGAAACTGATTTAGAACATTCATAAAGCATTCAAAAATTTGATAATGAGTAAAGTGTAAAGTGATCACTTAAGGCAGCTCGTACGTTGTAAGCCCTGAGCCATCTTATACATATTTTTGTGGTGGAGCCAGACCAGCTTGGACTCTAGTCCCTCGAGCGTCCCAAGCGTCCCAATCGCGCTCGAGGGCTATGGCCCAACGAGAAGCCCGAGGCGCCGGCAAAGTACCAAAGCATACTCTCATCGACCGGCGCCCGCGATACCACGCTCAAACTCGCGCTCCGTATATTGTTGTATAACGCATTCTCCAACATGTAAAGTTTTGTGACTTCAATAAACCAACGCGTTAATTGTGAGTACTTCTTTCTATTCATCCTGTATCGCATTCCACTTAGCCTTGTCTTGCACCTTCACGCACATTTCACACACACGCCTTCAGCGTCCACTCAACATGCGTCAGACTGATTGTACATTTTGGACACTGATTTCTTCGCGAATACACGCACATTAATATCTAAAATACAAACAACTGTTAAATTTTTATACACGTTTCCCATATAAGTAGCTTCGTCTCTGCGAGACTTTTATAATTTTTATATTTTTAATATTTATAATTTTAATATATATTTTTTAATATTTATTTATATTTAATTTGTAATATTTTTATATTTATTTATATTTAATTTTTAATATTTAATATTTAATAATAATAAAATTTATAATTATTATTATAATATTTATAATACTTATAATTTTTCTTAAATAGTAAACGAGAGTTCTTGCGCGAATTTTCAATCACAACTTAAGACTGCGTGACTCATGTGGCAGGTGGGATGAATATCGACTTTTCGATCGGGCGAATATTAAACCAAAAATTTGACATTAAAACAGGACGAATATCAGCATAATATTGAGGGTTCGCTGTGGTCTCCTAATTTAATTCACTTGATCCAAACCTTTTACACTGCATGAAGCAGTATTCAATTTCAATTCAATTCAATTCAATTTATTTATTGATTATATGTATATTACAAACAAAATGTTTAAAGCATACATATTAGGAAGTATATATCAAAATAAAATAATAAATTAAAAATAACATAAAATCTGGTCAAAGGTGTAGGAGAATCCCGCTTCGGAAAACCCCCTCAGACGCATGGAATATATCAATACCCAAAGCGATATGTTATGTATGCGGTATGTTACGAAGTCGTTATCTTTGGGGCTCTTTAGAGCACGCGTCGTAATCCGTTCCAGCTCCGCTTGCAATCCCTAATTACGATTCTTCATATCTTAATATAAAAAACTAACCCATAAAAACCAAGTTTATATTATACTCCCTTTCTTTTTAAAATATAAGAACAATTAAAGACGAATTAAAAAATATAACATAACACTAAACTTACAGTTATTTAATATATTTATAAAATGTCAGATGTTTTAAGCTTTGATAAGACACTTCATGCTTTGAAGATTAAATTCTAAAAACATTTGTCAGTCAATATAAAAGGAGTAAAAAACTAACCCATAAAAACCAAGTTTTTATTATACTCCCTTTCTTTGTAAAATATAACAACAATTAAAGACGAATTAAAACATATAACATAACACTCAACTTACAGTAAATTAATATATTTCTAAAATGTCAGATGTTTTGAGCTTTTATAAGAAACTTCATGCTTTGAAGATTAAATTCTAAAAACATTTGTCAGTTAATTTAGATTTTCGAAACTCATAGTGAAGTATTTATTATGTATACTGACGGAGTAATTCAAATTTAGAAAATATTTAAACTTTTGTAATGATTCCAATTTGAAAAAAACATTCATCCGTATTCTGAAAATAACAATGTCTGGATCTTTAAGATCTTTATCCCAACACTTAATAGACGATAATAAAAATTAAAAATGTCCAGAGCGGATTTTGTAATTCAACGGCTCAAATACACTATTAAAAGATGATATAAGAAAGATTGTTTCTTACAAACGTATTAATTTCTTCGTCTACAGCGTCCAGATGAAATATCATGGCTAAACTTGACCGCGTTACCGCGTATTCAAATGTTCCCATCTTGACATTTGACAGATAACAATTTACATCTTTCTCCCTCCCTCTATATCTATCTTATGTAGAAACTTACAGAAACAAACACCGACGTAAAGTTATGTCTCGTTTATTATCGTCTATTAAGTGTTGGGATACAGATCTTAAAGATCCAGACATATCTGTCAAATGTCAGGATGGGAAGATTTGAATACGCAGTAACGCCGAACACGGTTATGACAAGTTTAGCCATGATATTTCATCTGGACGCTGTGGATGAAGAAATTAATACGTTTGTAAGAAACAATCTTTCTTATATCATCTTTTAATACAGTGTATTTTAGCCGTAGAATAGCAAAATCCGCTCTGGACATTTTTAATTATTATTATCGTCTATTAAGTTTTGGGATATTGGATATGGGGAGGATATGGGACACAATTGGGATAAAGATCTTAAAGATCCAGACATTGTTATTTTCAGAATCGGGCCGATTAAAATTTATAAAAATCCGAAATTATACTATAATTATTATTTTTTTTTAACGAAAATTTTATAGATCTTTTAGATCGTCGCCACGAGTCTGCTTGCAAAGTTTTAGCTCGATTGGATCACGGGTAAAGGGTCAAAAATCGATCCAAAGTTTTTTCGACGGCAAGCCGGCAAGCAAGCAAGCAGACGCCACGAGTTAATATAAAGGGAGTAAAAATGTCACAGGAGATCGGGCGAACAGTTCTATATATATATATATTTTTAAACTTTATTTAATTTTTTTTTTTTAAAACAGTATGTTGTTCTGTTGTCGGGAAATAGCTGTGTTTGCACGCAAACCAAATGTCATTGAGAAATCAGTATCTATCGCATTCACTTGTAGTCTTCTCTTAGTTGTGTATTATGAGATATGATAATATTGATTTATTAGGAACAAAACCGTGCTGATAGAAGCACAATAGAGGCTTAACTTATATATAAGTATTTGTACACTATGGTACATACAATTATTTCACTGAAAGTGGACAGTGCAGTAGCAAATTTGTAATTTTTATATAAAGATATTGCATTAAAAATAAGCTCAGTTAGGTATTACAATTTTCAATGAGTCACGATATTTTAGGCCTTTTATAGACTTGTTAAATTTTTATGTAACGGTATACCTTTTTGTACATACGAAAATAAAAACAAATTTGCTTCAGTATATTTTGAGTTTGACCAAATTTCAAACACAGTACTGGATTTTATCCCAGGGGATATCATTAATCAAGATATATTTTAGATGTATCATGGATTATACAGATGTCTCATAAAAGCCAATGGTTGGTTCCTGTTGTTTGTTGTTACTAGGCCAGCTCCCATATATTTTTGCCCGTTGTCCTTTAATATAAAGCTTTGAAGCGCCATAGAATTGACGCAGATAAGTCATTAATTTTAGGGTTGTTATGTATCAAATGTTTCGTGAATTGAGAATCTTCTTTATTTCAAAATTTTTACCCGTTTATTCTGTATATATTGTTTTAGTCTTCACTCTCTAATTCATATATAACACTCTTTTTTTAATATGTGGATCTTATCTTTTGCGTTATTTAAAAGAGATCCTTTACTATTTTTAATATAAATGTCACATTATTTCCTGTTCTTCTAAGTTCAATAGCTATTTTAAAATAAACATTGTCAATAAATTCTATAAAACTGAAAAAACTTTTGTATTTATGTAGTTTAGGGGTACCTATATTAATTTTAATATGGCTCTTTGTAACTTTTAACTGTAAAATTTTTTATAAAAAAATAGTGGATTATGATCACGTTTACCCTCACCGATGTTTTTAATAAATGATATCATAAAAATCAATTTATTATGTACAAAGGGGATGTAAAAACAATGGACTAATATTGAGAAAAGAAAAAAGCCCTAAAGCCTGATGCTAAGAGTTTTCTGATTTCTATTTCTGTATTCTGACTTTATGGTAATTATACAATTTCATTTATTAAAATTCTTTGTCTGAATCACAAGTATCACTCTCATCATTGAGGATATTTTGTAGAAATGGCATTTTAAAACTGCGGTATTAAAAGACACTTTGAAATGGAAATATTCAGCTTTCAAATACTTTATTTAATTAGTCTGTCTCCAATTTCAGGCTACTACGAAGTTATTGACTTTCTTGAAAGTAGAAAACTAATTACTACTTGATAATATTTTTTTACGTATGTTTTAGATTTAAAAAATACCCCTTCATTCATATCAATTGAAGAATTTATTCTTGATGCTGGAATTAATTGATTATAATAAATTGATGATAATTGATGTTCCTCCTAAATAAAAATATTTTTTTACGTATGTTTTAGATTTAAACAATACTCCTTCATTCATTTCAATTGAAGAATTTATTCTTAATGTTGGAATTAATTGATTATAATAAATTGATGATAATTGATGTTCCTCCTAAATAAAAATATTTTTTCTTAGAAGTATTAGATTTGTAGAAAAACATGTTAGCCATTTTACGGTAATCTCTTAAAAAATTTTTTTCACTATTCTTAAAATACAGCTTAAACACCTGATACTTTCTTGTACAGATATTTTTTATGGAATAGTGCGCTAGAAAAATGGATTACTTTTGTGAACTTTTCTTTATATATATTAGGCACAAGTCGTGGCTATAGGAGATAATTGAAAATACTGTAAAATAATTACTGATTGATAATGAGATATCTATATTTAAAATACAACTCACTTGAAAAACAAGGTGTGTAAGTTGAATACAACTTCCAAAAATTTGGTAGATGTGGTAGTCTATTATAAGTGGAATTGGTTAACGTTAAATTGTGTGAGGTGATCCCATAAGCCAGCCGCACGATAGGTCGTTAGCCGTATAAACACCCAAAAAGACTTCTTTGGGTATTGATATATGAATAAGCAGGATTCTCCTACACCTTTGATCAGATTGTATATGTTATTTTTAATTGATTAAAAATTCATATTTATATATATATATTTCATATATATATATATAAATACATTATATACATATGGGGGGGGGGGGGGATATATATATTTATATATATATATATTGCAACGTGTGAACGTTCTCTGAGAGAACTTCTATTCACAGACAGTCTCAGCAGGTTTCCATGAACCCCAGGCGGTTCTTTTACTACCTTAATGCGCTATACCATATCTTTCTAGTTTTGATTTTACAATTCTCTGCAGGTGGGAAAGGTTAAAAATTAGATAAAATAAATTTCGCATGTATTCAAGAACACATTAATCTTTGTGAAGTTGTAATTTTTCAGAACAAAGTTCTGTGAAATTTTTAAAAATAAATTAATTAATCAATTAGAAAGACATACAGAAAAATCTAATTCACGAAAAAATATCAGTTTACTACTGGGATACGAACCCAGGTCACCTCCTTTCCGGGGCCGGTGCTATGATCACTAAGATTTAGCAACCCTCTATGTTTCCGTGAATATATCGACCTTATATGTAGTTCTTATTTTTATTAATTGATTAATTTTTATTTTTATATAAGGTCGATATATTCACGGAAATATAGAGGGTTGCTATAGCTTAGTGATCAGAGCACCGGTCCCGGAAAGGAGGTGACCTGGGTTCGAATCCCAGTAGTAATCTTATATTTTTTTGTGAATTAGATTTTTCTGTATGTTTTTCTAATTGATTAATTAATACGGTTTTAAAATAAATTTTAGTTAACACTTTCATATATTACAGAAAACATAGACAATATTACAAAAGATGTTGTCAAATTCATTTAAAAAGAACTGCAAATTTTGACTGATCCTTGGAAATATAATGAATCAATAAGAAAGTACAAATGAAAGGTTAAATAAAAGCAGTTAATTAAATGGAATAAATAAAATTGTTGATGATCTTCTGCATTAGCTATTCAAGAAAAAAAATGTGAAAAGTAAACATGATAAAATTTACTTCAATTAGAAAATTTTATTAAAATCAATATTCCCATATTTGGTTACATAGTGGGTAGAACTTACACTGTCAAACTAAGAAAAAGAGTTATAATCATTCTTTCCATATTGGGTTTTGTAGTAGGTAGAATTTACACTATTAAATATGAAAAAGAGACATGATTAACCTTCTGAAATATCTTCTGAAATATTGAAATGTCAACATCTGTGTGCAACTAGCGAACTCATCGATATTTCAGAATTTAAATTTGTATCAAATATAGATTTACGCGGACAAAATAGAATATAACAATCAGGCACAATTTAGTACGTAATCACATTATTTCATAGTATGTTTAGATTGCTCAAAAGGAACATCAATTCAGATTGCATTGCCGTTATCCCGTCCAACTGAACTTTTATGCGCAGCCTTCCAGTATGACATCAGAATGCACAATCCATGTTACAAATGATAATTAGAGGTAACCGTTGCATCCGGACATATCCTTTGGCATGAATTGTACTTGGTTGTTTCTATTTTGAACATCAGACTTCAATTGACATCATCTCCCAGTGGTTGATACGCTGCGGCCTCAGTGTCATACAGAAATATTAGAATTTGTCGTGATGGATCCATTCACATAATATCAGAAAGTGTATGCGCCCTACACGGGTGGCATATGAATTTGCATTTGTCGTATGCGCAAATAATTATATGCAGCCATGATTTACATGGTGCGTAGAAAAAAAAGTCCTGCGAACAAACAAAGTTTATATAATATTCAACATACAATGTTAGAATCTAAGAGTTGCGTGTAAATGTTACAAAGCCTTGCCGGACAATCCAATCGTTGCGGACGTAACCTGGACCTTTTAATGATTACATTTTGAAACAGTAAAATAAAATGCGTCTTCTTAACGGCCGCTGTCAAATGTATAACCTGAGTGACGCCTCGCGCCACCATAGATGATGGCGAAACCTGCGCACGGCCCTTGAAGCGGTCCTACCAAGCGAGCGATTTCTTAAGTATGTACCTTGAATTTCAATTACTTCCATGGAGCATATGACGATAATTTTTACAACGTAACAATATATATGTATATATATATATATATCTTCATAATATGTACAGAGTTCAAAATATCAATCGGTACAAGCGGTCGATACACAACTTTGCAGTGTCTTTTTTGATTTTTCTTTAAGATTATAAATAAATTTTGAGAAAGAGTTACACGTCAAATTTAATAGTCAATATATCTATTCGATCTATTTGTGCAAAATTAAGTTTAAGTAAGGTTTTATAGTGATTTTTATAAAAGATTCGGTGTGTAAAGTGCGGTGTGAATCCGTTGGTGACAGTTGTAAACATGCTTCTCACTGACTACCTAAAACTTGCAGTGAATCAGCTGACCACCGCTGTCGCCTTCGCGTCGGCCGCCTGTGTATAAAACAGAGCAAACAATTTACAATATGACACGAGCAAATACGGAAATGATTTTTATTCTAAGCGAGAATGCAACAGAGCTGGAACAGGTGATTTTGGAAGTGAAAATTATGATTATGGAACAAAATAAATTAATATAATATTTATTACCCAAACCGGTAGATCAAAGATCGCTGACATCGCCTTCATTTGTGGACGCGGTTAAAAAACTAATAATACTCCTAGGCATATACTATAATAGACTACATAATAGACTTCTGAAGATATAAATATAGACAGTGAAGAGGTAGCAAAAACAATAAAAACAAAGGTCAGCGTCAGCGAGCTTGGGATAGTTATTAATGAGTTTCATAAAGGAGAAAATAAAAAGGTAATTATCTTTTGCGCAAATAAAGATGACAAAAATACATTAAAGGAGGCTATTAACAAAAATACTTCTGGAAAGTTGAAAGTTGAGGAGGCTTCAATAAAAAACCCATTGGTCATGTTTAAAAATGTTAAAAATGATATGAAAGACGATGAGTTTTTCAATCAATAAAAAATCAAAACAAACATCTTCATGACCTAAAGGATAGTGATATACGGATTAAGTACAAAAAACGTGTAAAAATCGAACACCTTTGCCATATTGTTTCAGAAACACAAAAACATGGAACATTTTGACAATGGCGGAAAAGATAATAAGATAAAAAATATTGGGTATCAACGGGTGCATGTAACAGATGAATTACCTTTAATTCAATGTGGAATTTGTCTGTTTATTGGCCATACCAAACGATTTTGTGAGAAAAAATTAATATGCGCATTCTGCGCAGGGGAGCACACCATAAAATATTGTTCTGTCAGGCAAAATAAGGACGCCGTGCCAAAGTGTGTAAATTGCGCAGACGGTAATGGAGGTAACGACCATACAGCGTTCAGTGTTGAGTGCCCGGTGAGAAAAAGAAGAGAGTAAGGCTAGAGCTAGGATTGTTTACAGGCTGTGCTAAGGTTTTTTTCTGAAACGATGACTTTATAGAAGTCTTAATTAGCTATGTAAAAACAAACAATCTTGAAGAATGGGTAAAAAGGGAAAGTGTAAACCATGACCTAGTATGTGTTCAACTTAATGTCCGTTCTCTGCCGAAGTATTGGGACGAAATATATATTAACTAACTAACTTACCATCACGCTGTTTCCCCGTGGGGGTAGGCAGAGAGGATAGAGTGCCATACTCTTCTGTCCTGACATACAACTTTCGCCTCATCTACAAATAAATCTAAAATCAAATAATCTGAATAAATCGGTCAACTATATTGACGTTATAAGTATTTGTGAAATAGCAATAAGAGGCAAATGCCAAATAGCCTTATATAACTAGCACGGCTATAATATACATTTTTATTGCCGAACAAAAAGATCGGGTGGTGGTGTTTTATTGTATATAAAAAATGATATTGAATTTAAAGAAAAAATATTAACTCCCCTAAAAATGTATTTGAATATGTATATAGTATACTAACAAAAAACGGAAAAAATACTATGATTTGTTTTCTCTGTATCGCCCACCTGATACGAATAAAATTGCTTTTATAAAAGAAATAGAAAATATTTTAACAAAAATTGAATAAATAGTATTAATAGGTGACATGAATTTGAACCTATTGGACGGCAAGGATGGTACTGTTTTGCAGTATGAAAATATTTTGGCTTCATTTAGTATGAAAAGATGTATCAAGGACGTTACTAGGGAGGCGATAATCCAGCAGAAAACGGTTAGTTCGTGCCTGGATCATATTTACGTGCGTGACAGGGAGTGCATCGTGGACTTGAGAGCGTGTGTATATGAAGGTGTAACAGCAGATCACTATAAGACCGCTGTCATTATACCCACTAAGACGGAAGACAACCAGGAGGGTAAGCGGCCTGATCACTTCACATTTTCGTAGAAACGTATTCACTCAAACATTGTTCAAGTACATTGAGAACTTTTGATAGAAGAGATGGACCCAGTTAAACTGTATGATAAAATATACCATGAATTTGAAAAAGTTATTACAAAAGTAAAGTATTAAGACTTACAGACTGACATTATTCCAGAAATGCTAAAACACAGAATTAAAAGACCGATCTATAAAGGAGGTGATCATTCCTGTATTAATAATTATAGACCAATATCCTTAATACTAAAAATTTTAGAAAAATATATTTGTTTATGTCTGGACGGCCTATCTGGAAAAATTTGGAAGAATTGCGATAACCTACTTCAACTTTTTGCAGATTTTATTAATACAAAACTCAACTCTTTACAGCATGTCATTGTTCTGTTTATAGACTTTTCTAAAGCCTTCGATACACTGAACTATCCTAAATTAATTTCAATTTTAGATTCAATTGGGGTAGGAAGAAAATTACTGTCATTTTTTAAAAATTATTTATCAGGAAGGAAAATTAGTATAAAAATTAAAAACACTATGTTCATCAAGAGAATGTAAATATGGGGTACCACAAGGTTTAATTTTGGGTCCAAAATTAAATATTATATATGTATCCGTGATTTGTGAGTTGTTTAATGAGGTACATAGGTTTATATTTGCAGATGACACAGCGCTAGTAATTGGGAGTAAATATCCCTTTGAGTCAACTGAATAATTACAATGTGAATTTAAAATGGGCCCACGACTTTGGTCTGATTATTAACGCTAAAAAAACTCAATGCTTCCATATAAAATCATCTCATGCTAAAAAATATGTGTTATCCAATATTATGGCTTACTCTCCAAATTGTCTACCTGATAATCTACCCTATCCTTGCGAAATGATAACTTTTGAGAATGAATATAAATATTTAGGTGTGTACGTAGATAATAATTTCAAATGGGATTGTCAAATTCTTCAACTTTGTGACCGATTGCGGACTCTTGTTAGTAATTTTCATAAGTTATCTTTTATATTGCCCAAAAGCACACTAAAAATTATATATTTCTGATTGGTCGAATCTATATTGAGATATGGAATCAAATCGTGAGGACACTCAACGAAAACTAACATTAAAATGATACAGAACCTTCAGTATTCCATCATTAAAAAAATTGTACCGATTGATATCTTAACTCAAAGAGAAAATAAAAGACTACTTTATAACTCTATAAATACACTGCCAGTCCGAGGAATTTTGTGGTTTTGCATAATTTTAAAACAATATAGTAGTAGTCAATTCAAAGCTCCCCTCATACATATGCATAATACGCGTTTCATCTTTAATGAGGGATTAATCATATATACAATAAGTAACAAATATGGCAGTAGAATGCTCAAATATATAGTTCCTAGAATTTTTAATTTACTTCCGCCAGAACTTAAATGCGAATATTCATGTAATAAGGGCAAATTAAGAGAGTGGCTACTCGGTCAGGAGTTTATGTATGATTGAGAGTATGTTTAATTTACTATACTTATGTATTTTGTATTTTGTAACACATATTTAGTTAGGTATCTGTATAAAATTATGCTTAAAATGAGTTGTACTGATTGTAAATATTAATTATAAATATCAACAAATTTTTATATTTCTAGATGAGCAAATCGATCATTACCAACAAGCCACAAAAAGTGGCTTGGTAGGGTCTTAAAAACGTCATATAGTATTGTTTGTATTTGTATGCTTCTCCTATGTATTTGTTATTTTTATAAGTAATAATAATAAAAAAAAATAAAAAAAATGTACGCATTGAATTTAGGTTTGTTATGTACATATTATTGAATAAATAAATTGAAATTAAAATTGAATTGAAATTCCATCCCTAGTTTTCCATATAAAAAAATAGCTTCGTCTCCATGAGACAACTATATTATATGTTGATCATTGTTCCCCTGGGGATAAAAAATCAGTACAGTGTTCTTGAAAAATTTGAAAATACTCAAAATATTCTAAATTAAACACTATTATTTAATTCAAATCATTTTTCAATTAATCACACAATAAATACTTTATTATCGCTTGTTAATGAGAAAACTCCTTATAATTATTACACGTAAGTAAGTATTTCGCTTAATATTTTTCTCGGTTATCCAAAACCATGGCTTATCGTTCCATCGTTAACGTTGCACCGGTAGAAATGAAAGTCAAAATAAATAGAGCGCCGTGTTTCTGGTTCCATATTTTTACAGAAGCATGTTGATTTTTCGAATCTCCTAGATTATTTTATATATTTCTATACATTTTTCGAATCTCCAAGATTATTTTTTACATTTCTATTTTATAAATAATCTATTATAGAATATTTCCGTCGCTTCCAGACTGTTCCAAATGTCTCCCGAATGTTTTAGATCTAGAGCGTTCTAGAGCGTTCCATCGTATTGTTCCAAAATGACATAAAACAAGAGATTCGGACAGTGCGCAATTCCTTCCGTTTACCATTGGTAGACAGAAAGAATTTCGCACTGCCCGAAATTTACATTATTATTGTATATGTTTGTATGGACGGCGTGTAAATAGCCATCCGCTTTAATGAATTTAATATTCTATTAATACCTCTCAATATGATAGTCATGCAAAAAATGTAAATTACGTTTCCTCTCTCTGAAAAACATACAGGAGTAAACCAAAATACGTCAACAAGATGATCACTGACCTGCGATAGTCTATTTATTCTTCAGCTTCGAAGATAGTCGAAATCGTCTGGTCACAAAAATCTTCGTGCCGCCCTTTTCTGCAGATATATCGAGAAGTTTTAATATAGTTTTTCCACGTCACAAGTAGCCCGCGTACGAATATAAACTGGTAAAATCCCGGAAAATATGATTACAACATTTACTAATCGATGCGAAAAAATGTACATTCCAGAAAGCAGAAAAAACGCAAGCATTTGTTTTTCTCATTCCGTAATTCGGAGGCAAAACTCAAATATGTTTTCTTCACGCCGGCGCGGGCGCACTTTTATTTTGTGCTCCGTGTGCGCAGGCTTATAAGCTCCACAGAAGCAGCGTCATTGTTGAGTTAAAATGCAAAAACTCTTATATGACTTCAGGAAAGGTTATATTTTTAATAGTTATTAAATTAATTATAATTTTGAGAAGTATATACATTCATCTATTATGTCGCCTTACCAATAATTATTAATAATCACTTTTAATTTATTTCGATTTTTCCTCTTTTCACTTTATGTTTCCCTCTTTCATGTGCAATTTAATTTTCTTCTCCTTTCATCATCTCTTTTCTCTGCAGTATTTCCTTCTCAGAATCGTAATTTTTTAATATTTAATTTTGTAATGTTGCGAATATCTTCACTAATAAGAATAAGACTTTTCCAGTTTTCAAATTAGTACACATGTAAATATTTACCCTTCCATGCTCTACGATGTTGTATTTAGCAACAATGTGCACTCAGTACTTTAAAATAAGCTGTTCTTAGCTAGAATTTCTATGAAATAAATCAAAATAAAAATTTTATCTCGCAATATTCATATCATTATTATTTTTAAACTATTAAGATTTTAGTACATCATTTTATCGTTGGATAAATACTAAAGAATTTTTATTTTATTCAAAAAGAAATGTTAATGTCAAGCTTCAATGTATTGACTGCATTTAAAATGTAGTAGGACTGGTATTTAAATGTATTGTATATATACATAAACACACATATCGCTAAATGGCATTTAGTTGTCCATCTGATATAAGCTAGATAGGCCAATGAGACAACATGGTCGTACGTTTAATTTTTTTAAACTTTTAGTTTTAAACGTTAGTTTGAAGGTTTAGTTCATTATAATTTTTGAAAATTCAACAAGGTAATATTACGAAGGCTTAGTTGAGTTTAAGTTAGATTTAATTCTTGAAAATTCCCACAAGGTAAATTCACAAAGGCCTATTTATGTCAAAATTGGGTTTAGTTCGTTACAATTCTTAAAAATTCCAGCAAGGTTAATTCACAATTGCCTAGTTAAGTTTAAGTTGGGTTCAGTTCATTATAAGTCTTGAAAATTCAACAAGGTAATATCACGAAGGCTTAGTTGAGTTTAAGTTAGATTTAATTCTTGAAAATTCGCATAAGGTAAATTCCCAAAGGCCTATTAATGTCAAAGTTGGGTTTAGTTCGTTTCAATTCTTGAAAATTCCAGCAAGGTTAATTCAAAATTGCCTAGTTAAGTTTAAGTTGGGTTCAGTTCATTATAAGTCTTGAAAATTCCTACAAGGTAAATTCACAAAGGCTTGGTGGATGTCGAGTATTTAATAGTTATAGTAAGACTATCATTTAGCGTCGCGCATCATCCAGATCAGATTGCACAAATGTTCTTCAGGCATTCCTATCCAAGCCAAATCTTTCCAGAGCTAAACCTGTAAGTAGTTTGCAATAGTATCCTCTATGCCAGTTCTTAGGCTTGATCTACTCTCATTTCTGATCTATCGGTCTACTCTCATTTCGCTCATGCTCCAATCAAATATTCTTTACACTATACTTGATTGGACCGGGATCGGAGCAGGGGACATATGAATGACTTTATTGTTGACTTTGTATTATTAAAGAGTTAAGGATGGTATTACGGTCGTTAGAAATTTTTAACTGTAAATGGTTACGGATATTTTATACGAACCGTATGTTTTTCCGAGAAGCGATTCTCGACGTTTCGTTGAATTCATATTCATCGTCATCAGGAGGACGACCTGTACCGGCGGAAGCACAGGGAGGACTGATTAATGCTTCCGGGGGAGTAAATTATATGCACTTTGTTGTGGAGTGTTCACTTCTTCTACGATAGAGGTCGCCAGTGTGCAATATGTACTGGTTACGTCGGTGGACTTTTTTGCGACGTCTCTCAAAAGTTGAATCAAAGCCCTATGCCTCCGCCGGTACAGGTCGTCCTCTTGATGACGTTGAATATGAATTCAACGAGACGCTTCTCTGAAAAACTTACGGTTCGTATAAAATATCCGTAACCATTTACAGTTAAAAAAGAATTTGTATTATATTTTTTTGGAGCGAGAGCGGATCGTGGAGTGGAAATGTGAATCATTACAGATGGACTTAATTGATTTTGGTTCAAGATGTTCTATAAATATTTTTTTATGATAATATATTCTTGTAATTTGTACTTTGCTACAATACGGTGGCCCATCGGGTACGCCGGATTTAAATTTTCCTCCATTTAAAAAAAATATAAGTTGGCTACATTAGAGTTACCAACTTACATATATATGAAAAAAAGGAGGAAAAATTATATCTTGCGTACCCGATGAGCCACCCTATATATGGGTGTATATACTGAAAAAAAGCGTTTAAACGCAAAACTATTGGTCCGAAGGCGGTCTCTGCCATGGCATGCATGTAAGTTTTTTCGTAGTTTATTTTCCGGTTCCGAAATTCTGAGTTGAGGGCTCTGCGGTACAATCCCTTTAGTCTTATGATAAACCGAAGCCCATCTCATTCTTGGACATCTTAGTGCCAGGGGCTGATTTATTTACAGGGAGCTGTCTCACCACTGTGTATACGCCTACACGAAGAAGTTAACACGTTGAAAAAAGTTTCTATCATTTTGTTATGATAAAACAGTGATTGCACCTGATTTTTTTTACGCTACAACAGGCTAAGAAGTCCAATTACAGAAGCAAAACACATCAAAAATACCCAGGCTTGAGTAAATCACGTAGATTAATTGTGACCTCACCAGGAATCGAGCCTGGAACTCTCGGTGTGAGAAGCCATTGTCATACCCACTGGCCTACTAGGGCCGCAAATGTGCGTGTTATCTTCATTATATCAATTGAGGGCTTTTTAGAATTATTTTTATTTGGATATAACCTCTATGTACGCAGAAAAAGAAAAATAATAATGTTATTCATTTTAACGCGAATTTCAAACTGTCTCTAACTTTATAGGTTTTTTCAATTTATGCAAATTATTTTTTTAAGTTATAATTCCTTACGTGCGTTTGGATGAAATTTTAGTATTCACACGCATTGCTATAACTCTATGAAATGAACCGTCAAACAGTAAGTAAGTGTAAATAGTTTATGTATTGCTTATGGTTGTTGCGTGGCTGCTGAAAATTTATTCACTGAAATAAGTGTTCCAGAAAACATCAGTTTTTTAATCAGTTTCAATAGAATTATAATATTTGTTTAAGTTACATTATTTCTTCAGGTTAAGTTAGTTAACATAGTATTTTAATATTTTTTTATACAAAGCCGTTCAGAATCTTCTGCCTTTAGTTTTCTGAGTTATATCCGACCTCTCTGGGTGAAGTTTCGGATCCCATTGCAGGGTCCATTATCAGTTAATTGCTTCCGAGGAAGTTGCTATGATTATGATAATGTTTATTCTCACATTTGTATAATTTTTGCGTTAATATTGTTTTATTAGGTGTTTTTTTTGTGTATGCCCAAGATGTATAACTTCTAACGCGCGTACAAGTATAGGTACACGCACCCATTTTTTTACTACACGGCTTGACTTGCTAGGTTAAATATGCATGTGCTGATAAAAACAATATTTAGAGCATGGAATCTTATTGCTGTGTTTTTCTTGTAAGAACAGTGTTTGTATGATTTTTTTGCTCTGTTAGTTGTTTTACTTTATTTTCTCAGTAATTCGGGTCCCTCTGAAAAGCGGGCACCTTGCGATTGCGTCTTATCTGATTCTATTACACAAATCCCGCGCTGCTTGGTGGTCATACATATTTATGTTACGTTTTAACGAATGTGTTACTTATACAAATATATGCTACGCGTATACTAATTCGTATACCAATGTATATTTTTCTTCAACATATTCTCGCTTTCTCTTTTAAACGCATTAAAAAATTTGCGTTACCATTAAAAAAATATGAATTGTTTTTGATAATTTTTATTTGTTCAGTAGTTTCGACAATTCTTATTCATTTAGTAGTTTTGATCATTCTTAAGTTTTGATAATTTGATTACTCAGTAGTTTTTTGTTTTGTTAATAAAAATTGTAACAAGAACAATTTTGGTACACAATAATTTTAAAAAAAGCTAAAAAACTAAAAAAACTAAAAAAAAGAAAGGGAGTATAATAAAAACCATGTTTTTTATTATATTCCCTTTCTCATTGAATCAGGTTTCGTACCTATTAACGCGTCGGGCTAATTACTCATTTGAATTAATTCCAATTTGGAAAAAATATTAAATTTTCGAAAAATCCAAAATTATAATATATTTATTAATTTTTTTTAACGAAAATTTGTTAAATTTTTATCGTCGCCACGAGTCTGCTTGCAAAGTTTCAGCTCGATTGGATCACGGGAAAAGGGTTAAAAATCAATCCAAAGTTTTTTCGTCAGACAAGCAAGCAAGCAAGCAGACGCTACGAGTTAAAAGAAAGGGAGTAAAAAGAGGTTAAACATAATAACTGAATTACATGTCTGTCGAAGACAAATTGATTTTTACAAAAAATTCATACATAAATAAGCTTAATTTTATTGTGCTCTATCCGTTCAACGGACATTGGCTATCACTTCTTTAATTACTGTGGCCCGGAATAGCTCTATAGCATATTGCCTAAACCACTGTCTCAGGTTTTTGAGCCATGTTATTCTCCTTTTTCCAGGGCTTTCGGCAATCTTTACTGTATTATGAGGTACAAGATCTCGTACTTATCTGGATTTCTCATCACATATTAGAGATATTGATATTTGAGGATTTTTGTTCTTCTAATAACTTATTTTTCTTTATTTATCCGAAACATAATATCACACGTAACAAAATTAAAAATAAATGAGATAAATGATAATAATGAAAACAATTCTCTAAAACTGCTTTGTGAAAAGTTCACAACCTTTTGTCTCCCAGACTTTTAACCCTTATCTAAGAACATCTGTAAATAGTGGATAAGTAATATTGAAAGTGTTCAAATAGCGCCGGCTAAAAGCTCGTAAATTTATCCATCGTATAGAAAATACTAGAAAACTGTTTCTAAAGACAGTTTGCAGAACGCTTTTATGAATAAAAGTTTTATTAAAAAATATGTGTTTTTATTCCCATTATTTTGATGAAAATTGCACCAGACATACATACCTTTGGTTGTATATTTTTGAAATCTAAGCAGTCGAATATTCGTTTAAAAACATTTATTTGTAGAAATAAATCTTTGATAGAGTTTGGAGATAATGAATTACGCCTGTAAATATATAAGAGTAGCTTGTTGGTCTTGTGGTTAGGACTCTCACCTCGTGATTCAAAGGTCGTGGGTTCGAATCTCACTCCAGACCCTCAAGTTAGTCCTATTTTTGTGGCACAAGCATTTAGCTTAGTTTGAAAATTGTAAGAATATTGATATGATACGTTCCGTGTTCGTATCTCTATTTTAAAATAAATAAATTATAATAGCCGCCTATGAAAAAAATTAATAATAATAACTGTAAAGAAAATCATTTTATTATTTATTCGACCGTGTCTAAATCAGTGTAAATAGGTATTTTATTTTTCGAGTAATTTTGTCGTTCCTACTAGCTATCATTTCATTTGTCGGAGAGAGAAAATACATATGTTATCAATAAAAAATCTCGTTGTTATATATCTTCCCTTATGGTCAGAACCTGTAAGAATGCCAGAATTTTCCTTTTCAGTTTCCGTTCTAAATAATAATCATAAAAAATTATTGCCGTTTTATATCTTCGCATATTGTCAAAAGTTTTATGCATTATTCTATATTCCATATGTCTCAACAAAGAATTTTCTGCCCCTTAGAAAAGATTTCCTCGCTCTGATAAACCTATGTTATCTGCCGTTAAAATGTTTGAATGTTAGATATTTACTACATAAATAGAACATTTTCTTTTATCTAGGTGCATATTTTATATAAAGATATACGGACATGCTTAAATGTATATGACAAATACCTTTTTCGAAAACGTTAACGTTATGATAATAATATTCAAAGATTTTACTTTTCTAACTACTAATTAACTTACCTCAGGGCTCGCTCACACTTTCACATGCCTAAACCCTTACTTTATTCTATCGACGTTGTTATAGATCTATATTTTCTCATATTTTCAAATGCTCGTAAAATAAATTTTTATCTCATTTGATTTAAATTTCAGAATGTTAAATCAAATTTTCAGGAAACCACAGTGAGTAGATGACGTTTTCGACGACATGTCATCTGGGCTCCCCTCAATCAGCTCAGAGTGTATGCACGTGTAAGTTCTAAGTAATGTATGGTATTTAGTGAGCCTTTATGTTTCTGCGATGAATCGTAGCAAGTGCAGAGCGCAGGTGGAAGGAGGCAGGTGGCAGGGTCTGAAAACCGCCAGATTTAATTAATTAAAATGCGCCACTACCGCTGTCCCAGAAGAGAAAACTTCCCTCTGCATGCTTTTAGCTAATACCTTCGTCTTTATCTTCGCCTTATCCTATTTATCTGAGTTCGGCAACTCTGTACGCTCTATATATACCTTTTAATTTTTAACTGTTACTTTATATACCTTTTAACTTTTACTGTACCACGATAGAAAATACCTGTGCACTGTTAACTCAAGTGGTAGGTAAGTGTAAGAAATTTGAATTTAAAAAAATTGATTTAAAATACTGTTACTAGCATCATCCTTCCTCCGCATCAAAAATACATACCAACTGGCCTTCCTAAAATCAGATAGAAGATTCCAGACAAAAACTTCAATTTAAGCCACGCCATGTTAAATCTTTGCACCAAGGTCCGTGCCGTGGTGTGTTAATTCTACAGGTCATGATCTGTTGTAGGAAGAGTTTCGATAAAAACAAATGAATAAAAACAGTTTTGTAGACAAAAAACAAAAACAGTTTTGTGGACAAAAAAACAAAATTATTTTTACAGACAAAAAATCTACCGAATAAGGGGTATTCTGTAAGTTTACATTTTAATTTATTTTATTTTTGAAGTTTTAAATCCTATGGCACGTTTATTGAGGTGACATTTTAGGTGTGCAATAAAATTCGCGCTCATCACGCGACGCAGTTTTTGACTTAATTGAAATACTCCAGATTTTTAATCACGTTATCTGTAATCTGTCGATGTCTCTTTAGTTGTCAGTTCTTAAGGCTGGTACAGTTCACGCTTCTTAACGCTCAAATAGTTCTGCATTACGTTTTTCTTTCGTGGTTGTGCTGTGAGAAATATTAAATAAATAAAAATAAAAATTACATTAATTTAAATTAATATTACTTTTTTTAACTTGAATTTTATTTTTTGTATTATTGTATGCAATAGGGGACGCCGATTTTACTTGTGTATAAATAGGGCACGTGGTTAAACAATAAATAACGCAGATAACAGGCAGTTTGTGTGTCTAAGTATCTACTATCCATTTGCCATTTATTGTTTTACTATAACCTTCGGGCAAAATTCAATTAGATTAGAGCCGACAGACTTTAAAAATAATGAAAATAAATTCTGTATTTGCTAAAATTCCAGAAATAACTACAGAATAATATTGGCATCAAGACGAGAAAAAAGTTACAGCTTGAGTTTCAACATTAAGAGATAAAATGATTCTCATAAATCTAAATTGCTCAAAAGATTATTTCCAAAGTAATGCTTAGTAACAATAAGAAAACAAAATATACACAAAATATTCTGTACTTTTTATATTTCGCACATGCGAGTGTTAATTGTATCGATATTGACCTCTTCAATATTGGTCTTACCGCGTTGAAATGAATCCTATAGATTGTGCACTTCGTTGCAGCAACATTCAAAACCCTCATTCAGCACTGTTCAACTATCGGGATTAAATTATCATCACTAAATCAGCTTTGGCCGATTACTCGCTGCTTCTCATTTCCTCTTCCTCTACCTCTATTCTGACTCCAACCTCCTCACCTCTCTCCCCCTTATTCCTATTCCCTATATGATAGTGTTACTATCAAAACTCCTCAAGTAAGTCATTGCTTTTTATACTTTTTATTTTCAGTCGCTTACCATTAGCTCACTCTAATATTGTCTGTTGCTTATAATCTATAATATGATCGCTCTTAAAACGCATTAAGTAATATATTGTCATTGCCCGCTTCAAAAATTATAACCTTTAACATCTAAAAACATTTATTTACAAATATTATTGCTTGTGATTTTTTTAAATTATGTATGGTTAAAGTATGTAGGTACTTTAAAAAAATTAAATGAAAAACTAATTTAAAAAATAACATACTGTAAAAAAAATACATCAAGAATCAGCATGAATTTATTTGTAGTGGGGTTGGGTGAACCATCGGTTGGGTTATTACCCGATGGTAGTTCATTTGTAGTCATGGCAATGAACAATATCATTTAAATTGAATCTTCGCCTCCAGAGGTGATACCCCGGGCCCTTCACTCAGTCGGGACGCAAACTGCATTACCCATATTGCTTTGTCAGACTTCACACAGGAAGGATTTTAGTCCTAGCTCAATTAATGTTCTGTATAATTGAATCGACGATTATTAAAATATAATTTCGTCCAATTTTATCATTGCATGTGTGAGTGACTGCATGGAGTAATAAGCCCAAAACCTATGATTTGACTTCTTCTACATATATCTGTTTCACTCGGATATTAGACAGCTAAAATGTGATAATTTTAAAAACAACTTTTGTTCCGGACATAAATTGTTTTAATAATACTTTTTTTATCTTTGACTTTGTCTCTAATTTTGTTTATTAATTAATTAAATGTCTGAGACTAGAGGAATTGCATTTGTATTTGGATGGATGTCTAGGCCAAAACAAAACCCATGCCATTTTTAAAACGTGTTTGGCTTTCGTAGAAATTAGTAAAATCTGATTTCAAGAGAAATTTTACAGATAATGTGGTCTTTTCAGTAAATTTTCAGAAATACGTTCACGGTGACCTGATTTTTATTAAAAAAATATTTAATCTATTGAGACAGTGAGCCAAATCAATTCACAAGTATAGAAAATATTTTTCATAAATTTAGTTTGAGTATCGCCAAATTTATCCTTGAGCAGTCGAGACTCGCATATTTATAGGAGTACCAATTATTCATCTCATATTTTATTTTTACCCGGCAAATTCCACGTACAAAGCATGACCAAAGCATATCCACTGTGACCAGTTCCGGTAAACATAAATAAAATAAAGGATATTTAAAATTGAACTAAGTATATTGCATCATCCTCGCTAGATTTTATAACCAAATAATTAGTTTGGAGACAGTGATTTCGGGAACTCACAATAAATTGAGTTGCTTTAAAACGAAATTACTTATGATACCATTTTAATTAATAAAATTGGTACTTGCTTGGTCCAGTTTTTTCACAAAAACTTTATGAAGCTATAAAAATAAGAAGGCCTTTCAAAGATCGTCACCTGTGTTATAAAAGGCCCATAAAAATATTCTCATTATACATTTAATAGCAGGTGGGAATCAGTTTTTTTATCGACTGTAACTACCTAACCTACTTTAATGAACGAAATTATCTTGAATAATCGTCGATTCAATTAGAATAACGCATTTCTAAAAAAATTTTTGAACTTCTAGAAGTGCAAAGCAAACATGGTGAAGGCATTAAGGCAATCGCCTGTTAATGTGAACGAACGAAATATCGCATTCATTATTTAATTTATTTAAATTGTCAACTAAGTAAAAATGGTTGAAAAACCATAAAAATAAATATATATTTTTAACAGATTTTAAAATAAGTTTTTTGAATTAAAAATAATTCTTTGAGTTGTAATATTACCGAAAAAATTATATGTCACATATAGTTATGCAAACCCCTGAATTTTTTTCAGTTCTGAAACAACGTGGGTTTGGCAATTTATTGATTGATTTTTATATATTGTCATTTTAAATAATTAATTAATTTTAATTTGATACCTTTTCATATAAAAGTGTAATACAAATACAAATACAAATCACGTTTTCTGACGGTTGACTTAAATCATTATTTAAAATATATTATAAAAATAATAATAAATATAATTATAAAAATAATATTATAAAAATAAAAATCAAACAAAAAACTAGCGTGTTGTAGGTACTTGGGATTAGCAAGTTTGGTTACATGAAATTATATACGTAATTTTTGTCTTTTTTTAAGCTCAGCTTTAATATGTTTGTACCTATATCAGAAAGAAAACTCATTTTTAGAGTACCAGATCCTATTGATACAAGATTTATTTGCTTACTTGAGGCGTTTTGAATGTCAAATAAATTGTTATGGCGATTGCCTCAATCCATAAATCATAAATAAAGACATTCAGAGAAGTCAGAATATAATGTTTAAAATGCAAATGTATCATCGTTACCCTTTTCAGATTAAGTAGGCAGAAATAAAATAATGCTTTATATGTTTATATAGGTTGCTTAAAGCGCTATTTCACCCCTGTGAAAATATTAAATACCAATAATAAAGGTTTAAAATTAAATAATTTAGAATTTTTAACATTAGGGAAGCGGTGAAACCCCTCTAATAAATAACCAAATCAATTTTCCATACAGCCCCTTGTTTAATTTAACTTTCACAAAACATTTGGTAACACCCACCTTGGACCCCACCCCCTCTCACTCTCTCCCTTGTAGATTCTGATTGTTCTGTACGCAAGTTAGTGCATGCTTGTCTCTGACAAGATTAACACGCATGTGATAATTTATTGGTGAAAGTTAAACAATTACTGCGGTTGTATAGTATTGTGAACAAAGTAGTCTAGTGCTAGTCCTGACGAAAAGACGGGTACGTCTCGAAACCGGTAGACCTTAAATATGGTAGTAATTTTGATTAAGTTAACAAATACTCTGTTATAAGGTCTAACCACAAAGTTAATCATTTAAATAAAAAACCTTTTGATGAAGACGCTACAGTGGGACTTCGGTCATACATATCTCAGTATTGATCTATCTCCAAGTCTTGAAGAAATTCATCTATAAATATAAGGTCATCACGCGACTGGATTCAATTCATTCGTAACTCTAATAAGTACGACATCTCAGAGTTAGAACCAGTTTGATCAGTGATCCGTGATGGTTCATTCACGCGATACTAGTAACGCGATACGAGAGTGAGCACAGTGTGACCGGTCAGCGTGTATTCCAGCGACAGTGAATAAACAAAGAAATACCGGAGCGAGAAGTCTTTCTACAAGCGAACATCGAACGGAGTTTACTAGAACGTGATCAAAGCAATAGACAGTGCAATAATTAGTGTGAAACATTTTGGAGACATTCAGTGACTATAAAATTAAGAATGGTGCCTCCTTCAATTTAACTCGTGTCCAATGAATTTCGTCTGTAATAAATTTAAATTTAAATTAATTTCTAGTATTTTATAGAGATTTTTTTTTATGATCCATAATAGTAGTGTAAAAAAGTTCTTATAGATTCAATGGCGCAGCGCAAAGTTAAAGAAACCGCTACCAATTGGTATCAAGATTATTTTACGCATCGTTAGATTGCTGAGATTTTAGAGGTTCATGGGGTAAACGTAAAGAAATGCACTCACCATTCCACAGTGCATTTCTTGAATATGCCATAAAGTGGGAAACTTTTGGTTCAATTCTAAAATTAACGCCAGAATTTCTGCATCGTACTAACTTCAGAGGGATTTCTACTTGTACTTGTAATGAGCACTGTGAATTGAGATAATTAGAAATCAATTTAAACTACCTCTTCAAAAGACAGACTACAAAAAACATTTATACAAATCTAGAATTAAATTTATTATTTTTAAAATTCGGAGAAAAGTACGAGTATATCGTTATAACAAACACGAGTACTTCACATATCCATCAAAAGGAATAAAAAATTAAATTCATTATTCTTAAGGTGAATGAATGAATCATTTTAGTTTCTTTTCAAATTTGCTTACATTTAATGATACCTTCATAACGCTGGGCTGTAATTTGAATAAGATACAATGAAATATAAAAATCAGATATTTGCCAGACTTAGCATGTGCCCATATCACGAACGTTTTCAACATTGGTATACAATTGATATAATTAAATACGATAACACAAAAATAATAAAGCAAATTCGTTTTTTAAAATCAATGAAAACATACTAAAAATAAGTTTATATAAAAAAATTACTAGTATTTATTTAAACTATATATATTTAAGTAGAATTTTTTTACAGCCACAGTATTAAGTTATCGCATTTTATGCTTAGGTCAATAAAATAAAGAGCATGGGGCGCTTTCGTTTGTTCAAGCGAAGAAGGAATGAAACATTTTGGGTTTTGCGTCAAGTCAAACCTTTTTTCAATTATGTGGAGAAAGCTCTTGTGACTGTTTTTGCATTAATAATGGAATAATGATAACTGCAACATTTTTTTGCATGCATATATTCCAATTTATTCCGAATATCGCGTTCTAACACATGGCACGATATCATTGACCAAGGAAGTTACGCACCCTGCATTGTAATAATAAATCGTATTAAATGTTTATCGTTTTGGTTACGCGTGTTATAATTTTTGCTACGTGCCGCGGACAGTTATAGTAGACTAACGAAAGGAGGTCAGAGTGATGGCGTAGGTTTCTTTAAATAAAACATTTTTATTAACGGTTCTGTTTTATTTACACAAAGTGTTTCGCATCGAGATATTTTAATATTTCACTATTTTATATTGCATAGAACAGATACGACGCACGTAGCTCGTCGCAGCAAGAAAGCGGGATTGGCTTGCTATTGGTGTACTTCCTGTCGTGCACCGTCCATAAACTTTTTGGCGTAGATGGTAGATTGTAGCTGTCAAGTCTGGAACAAATGTATCTTATTATTTTACATATTTTAACGTTTGGTTGGAATGTATTCATTAATAATACTCTTCTAATAAAAGCTTTGGGAACCAACAAATCCGAAATAATAACCTGCCTTTGAAGCTGGCCGGAGGTATTAAGGGTACAGATGTTGCTGAGAATCAAAATAAACGGTATGGTGATTGTGAAGTCGATAGTACTATACGAAAGCTAAATCGAGAGCTTTGTAAAGAAACGAGAAAAGGTTTTCCAAAAATTTGTAAACAAAAACAAACTCGGACCAGATGTGGTCAATATCCTATGGCGTATTTTTTGGCTTTATCCGCCATTGCTTCGCATGTTTTATATCTTCGTGTGTCACGCAATGCAAATAAAAATTTTTTCTACTAGGAATTCTAAAAATATATAATAAAATTTGCTTACCATGTATGAATCAAAAAATAAAAATCATTTTTCGACAAAAAATGCCTCAATTCAATTTTTTGAGATTACTTACCTCGGATTTGGGAAAAACCGATAAGTTCGAAGGGATTTTGGTTGACCTTTGTCCCTCTATATTATATTATGAAAGACGGGCGCGTGCTTTGTTCACTCGGAATAAATGGGGTAAAATGAAAATATTTTTTATCAAGGAAAATACCAATGAAAATTATTTGGTGTTTCTTTGACAAACGAAAAATGTAATAGAAATATAGAATACATATAAGTTAGGTATATGATTATAGAATACAAAAATCTATTATTATTACTGTATAAACTTGCAGCAGTACATTATTTTTTGCTAGTGAAGACGAAAATGAGCTGAGGAATTTAGTAACGAAATTCTTATAGGCATAGAAGTAATAGATATGCTCGGATCAGTAATATATTGAATGAACTCAACGTGATAATCTTCAGTTAGACAAAATATATATTTCTAAGTTATTGGGTTGATTTTTTGAATGGATTGTGGATTTATTTCTTTCTAACCAAAGAGAGACTTCGGGAACAAGTAAATATGATACTAGTGTAACTAGTGTGTGTGTGTGTAGTGTAATATGATACTAGTGTAAAAGTGATACTAGTGTAACACAAAAGGAACACAGGACGAAAGCTCCCGCGCGGAGCCGAGACTCGGCGCGCAGTGGAGGTCCGCCCAATCCGATAATGGAGACATGACTGACGCTACCGAGGGATCTAAGGTTATCTCTCATGGAATGTCTCCTTTGTTCTCGTTTTTCTGGAATTTACTTTGTTTCCAGGTGATTATGAGTCAGCTTTTTAGTCTGCAAGAGACGAGGGACAGCGCGAGCGTGAAATATGCGTAGTTGCCAACGGGCCCTCAATTCGTGTGTTTCATTTGTATTTGTGCCGGATCGTCAAAAATACAAATGAAAGAAAAAATGATAATTAAAGAATACATTACTTTTTGTTTTTTCCACTACTTTTCTTTGAGACGAGAATATCCCTTCTACATATTTCGGAAACGTCCGTTTCCTTTTACAGGTGAGCAAAGACTGAAGTATATGGCTAGTGTATGGGTTGGCAGTCCAGTGAAAATTAAGAGGGTATCTAGATACACCGAGTATCAAAATACTTCTCCACTTCCACTGGACGCGCAAACCATATACCGAAGACACAATCTTTCGCGTCTACAATCTCCTGATGAATCAATCTGGTCGTTTCTAAAATATGTAATGGTGATATTCTCAAAGTGGAAAAAAACAAAAGAAATTATTTTCATTCATTATTATTTAGAATGGATTTCCACAAAGGGAGCGCCTTCATATTAAAGCATTTAAAAATGTTTTTATTTAAAATAGCGCTTAGAAAATGTGTGTTGTGTTGTGTAAATTTTGGAAGCTTAAAAATGTATGTACCTATATAGTTTATTTATATTAAAGTTATATATATCTTCACTCCTTAAGACTTTCTCTTGATTCAGTGTAAAATAAAAATTATGCAATCCGCTGCTCTGGGGAAAACCCCGCGACCTTGTATGTCTAAGGAGACCTCATTGTCCTCCTTAATTTGTAATTATTCTTGAAAGAAATTGAAAATAAACCCGCCATTTTAGTAGTATGTATATAAAAGTGAATGAATAAATAAATGTAAAGTAGATTTATATCTGCACAGGTAAAAGTTTAATAATAACTAGATAGAGTCCCCATGGAGGTACGGCACGTGATATCACATCGAACTCGTACGGTAAAGCTGGTTAAAAAGAACACAAGCTGACGGTAAAAAGCAAAAACAAAGTTAAAAATTATATAAGCTTAAATACTCCACCTGTTGATATACGTACATTCGTAGGTTTTTACAATAGTGAGACGATAATAGTATCCCTGCTATATCCAATTATTGTGCCATCGAATAATATTTTGAATACTAAGTATGCATATATTAATATTTTAAATATTTTAAATATTTAAAGCATCAACTTTGTGGTTAGACATTATAACACTGTTAGTTAAATTAGGATAAACCACTACCAGATTTTTAGTCTACCGGTTTATAGACGTACCCGTCTCTTCGTCAGGACAAACGACACTACTATGTTCAAAACCCTATACACCGCAACCGTGGTACTGTTAACCTTTCACCGATATTTATCACATGCGTGTTAATCTTGTCAAAGACTAGCAAGCACTTAATTGCCGACAGAACGATCAGGAATCTATGAGAGAGAAGGAGGCCAGTGGGTCGTCCCAGATTAAGCTGGGAGAAGCAGCAAAAAAATGTGTGTGAAAATAGAATGGGTCTGGACTGGTTGACTCATGCGGAAGCAGCGCAAGACAGGGGGATAAGGGATGGAAGCGAAGGAAAGGAAGGATATGTCGAGTCCTTGGGCTCCCGACCCTAGAGTAGATGATGAAGATGATAATGATATTTATAAAAATATTAATTGTTAAATTGTATTTTTTGTACTGTTAATTCAATTCCTTTTTTACTCCCTTTATACTAACTCGTGGCGTCTGCTTGCTTGCCGTCAACAAAAACTTTGGATAGATTTTTGACCCTTTTCCTGTGATCCAATCAAGCTGAAACTTGGCAAGCAGACTCGTGGCGACGATCAAGAAGATCTATCAAATTTTCGTTAAAAAAAAATAATTATCGTATAATTTCGGATTTCTAGAAATTTTATTGGTTTTTTCAAATTGGAATCATTAGAAAAGTTTGATTATTAGCATAGCGGCCCGATAACGTCGCGGAATATTTTCTCAATTTGAATTACTCCGTCGGTATAATAGGTACATCACTACGAATTTCGAAAATTTACAAAACAATTGGTTCACAGATGACAGCAAAATTGGGTTTTTTGGGAAAAAATCAAATAATAATAATCTATTTCTTTTAGATTTCTGCTTAGTTTTGAAGAATTCTACATTACTCAAATCTGATTCTGACTAAATCATTTGACGCTGGAAATTCATAAGTTACGATATTGATGATAATTGAATCTATCAAAATCTTGTCATCTCAAAACATCTGACATTTTAGAAATATATTAAATTTCTGTAAGTTAAGTGTTATGTTATATGTTTTAATTCGTATTTAATTATTGTTATATTTTACAAAGAAAGGGAGTATAGTAAAAA
This sequence comes from Agrypnia vestita, assembly GCA_016648135.1. Classification (NCBI taxonomy): domain Eukaryota; kingdom Metazoa; phylum Arthropoda; class Insecta; order Trichoptera; family Phryganeidae; genus Agrypnia; species Agrypnia vestita. Next base: position 95,936 of record JADDOH010023497.1, on the reverse strand, counting down.
CTTGGTTTTTATGGGTTACTTTTTTAGTTGTTTAATCTCAGTTGTCTTCTTAATTTCTGTAGGCTAATAAAAATTTTCATTCCTAAATTCGCAATATTTTGGTAATATTTTGAAATTATTTTAAAATCTTAAAGAAGTGCTTGTTTTAAGTTTTGCATAAATATTTTCTAATTTCGAAACTGGGAATTGCCAGAAGAGTGTACGTATTAAATTTTTTTTAAATATAACTTTAATAATCACTCTCTATATAACTTTTAATAGGTTTATTACGTTGTCGTATGCTCCTCCCCACCAAATATGCCGTACTGGAGTTGTGAAACTGTAGCGAAACACACTTTTTTTCTGATCTTTTTTATCTGTATCTTTATGTATATATAAATATTCAAGTGTGTCATGAAAATATTATTTTTTTCAGTGTATTACGAAAAATATTTTTTTTTCGAGCGAGAGTTTATATTACTGAATCTACCATCTTGTGAAAGTATATATTCATACGATACTACACTGTTATCTTAATTATATTTACTTAGGTCTAATTTCAGATTACGTTATTTTAAATCTCATCTCTCCATATTTCTATAGAACTTGTTTTCTCGACAGCGATATAAGTCCATAACCTTACAAGCTTTTCTTCAGAGCAATAACGCATTATGACAGAATATAGATACAATTTTATTTATGCTAATTTTCTCTCCGTACTCTATAAACAAGATAAGTAGTATGAAAGGTTTTGAAATTTTCCGAAAAAATACATTTATTTTAACACCTAAAGATAATTTAAAAATATCAACATGAACAAGAAAACAGGTTTTATCAATATTGGTGCCGTTTTTCGTAAAAACTCTTTTTGCTGACTTGAGGGTCAGGAATGGCTTTTACTACGAATATAAAAATAATATTATTTTGTTTATTCGATGAGGATATTAAAAATTTCCAATAACATAAAGCCGTCTAATATTGTTTCAAAGAAATATAAATAACGAACTCAACCATTTACGTAGGTAAAATGATTCAGTAGTTACGTATTATATATATTTTTGTCAAATAGATGCGTCTTCGAACAAAAATATATAATTGAATTTATATAAGCTAAATAATTAATATTTACCATGGTGCTCACAGCATTGACTTTATGGTTGGTTAATAAAATTAGTAATTCATTTACATAATCCACATTGATTTTGTATAAACCAGACAATTTAAAACGGTTTATACAAAGTTTGTTAGTTTTTTTATTTAATATTTACATTAAATTCGAAGTATTCTTTGCTTTTTAAATGTTATGTAATGTATACACGAATTATATTATAAGTTTAATTATTGAGTGACAATGTGTTGTTATTATTAATGCTTCATTTCGCAGATACTAGATTCATTTCATTCATCAATAAGTAATAGAAAAAAAATAATGGACTGTACAAAGTTTTTTGCACTTAAAAATTATATTTCCTTTGAAGTTTTGCACAGGATTATCAAACCGTTATCCAACTCATGCAAGTTTTATTATAGGACGTCGTACAAATATAGTTTCACTTGAGTTTTACTGGTGATTACTTATTATTTCAAATTGATATCCACTAGACAGAATAAATGTGTAAGGAGAGATTTTAGGGTAGCAGATGAGTTCACACACACGTGGTGATGTTTTAATACATACACAATTCACAATATTTTGTACGTGTATAACCTGTTATCTGCCAAAGTTCCCTCACCTCAAATGTCATAATATCCAAAATTTCTTACCCACTATACTGTAGGTACGTCTACATAAACTATTTTAGGTTTGATACTATAACGTAAGTCTGGCGGTCGCCGGGTCCTACTCTATTAGTATTGTACATATCTTTGTGATACGATAAATAACTAAATATATATATAGTAATATTTTTCTCCCACAGGAGTATTTGCCGCGAAGAGTGGCCTCACCCGGAGCAGTCGTACTACTACTCCATGGCCCTCATGGCGCTGCAGTTCGTGGTGCCCCTGGCGGTGCTGGTGTCCACCTACACGCGCATCGCCATCGCCGTGTGGGGAGAGCGCCCGCCGGGGGAGGCAGAAAATTCAAGAGACAAAAGGATGGCGAAGTCAAAGAGAAAGGTAGGAACATTGACTAAAAATGAAATTTTTAAATAATTAAATCTAAAACGAAAAGAAATAAAAACAAAAAATAAGATTTTTAGCACGGATATTATTAATATTTATATTTCAAAAATTTGGTTCATGTAATTTATTTTTTAAATGCTTCAACAGCTATGAGCCAGAAACAGATTTTTAATGTCATGCCATCTACGGGATTATGATAGAATCAAAATACGTTGGCGTTACAAATTATCAAATAAAATAATTTCGTTTTTTGTCCGTCAGTAATTTCATGTAACGTCCGTAATTTCGTTCGAATTCACGACTAAAAAAAAAACAAATTAAACGGCCGAAGATGGAGCTTGAACCCCGGGCCAGTAAACCCAAACCAGTCACCTAAGGCATGTTGCCGCCTCTCCGTGGACCGCCAAAAATATACCATAAATATATATTAGGACTTAGAAAAGACGCAGACCATTTCATTATCCGCCCGGTACAATCGCCAGGGTTTAAAATAGTACCTTGATTTACTGCCGGCAGGGTAAAAAAAAATGTTCCAATATTTTGATAAATGTCGTTATTACTATGTCATTGGTGTCGGCTATAAATAATTAAATACTTATTCTTTGGGAACCGGCATATAAAAGTACCATCATTTTTGATTGGCTACAGCTAGTACTTTTATAATTTTTATAGGGAACACTATCTATCTATCAACTAATAAAATAAATGTAAAAGATATTATCATGCCCATTATCAAACTGAGGGTTCCGGGGCTAATTCCCAGTAAGATCACAATTAATCTATGTGTTTTACTCAAGCCTGGGTGTTTTTGATATGTTTCGCTTCTGTGATTTGGCCCCTTGGCCTATAAAAGCGTAAAAAATAACATTAATTTTCAAAATTCCATATTAAAAGTTTTCCTTACCAGACCAAAAAAGCTAATTGAAAATGTTTTGTTATTTCTAGTAGCTCGTTGAGCCAGTTTGGTGAACTTAATTAAAATATATTAATTACTACATCCAACAATAAAACTTCCTAATAATACGATTCATAATTTAATAAAATTTTCGGTACCTAAAGTCAAATCATGCATGAGCGGAAATAAAAGTTATTAAAAATGTAATTTATTTTACCACTTTACAATTCGTTCAATTCGAAATAAATGTATCAGCCCACATTTCTACAGTTAAGGTATGGGTGTTTAATTTTTTTGTATGTCGTTATTTATAAATACTAATTGATGTAACTCACAAATATAAATTTTTAATTAAATGACTTTGTATTAACCACTTAAATGTGTATTTAATGGATAATTTTTTGTACGTCTTCGCTTTAGCAGCCGTACTCGCATATAAATATTTTTAATGTTTATAGCGTTAACTTTGTGGTTGGACATAATTATAAATTTTAATTAAATAAATTTGTATAAACTACTAAAATATTTATATAATTTAAGTGAATATTAAATTAATTTGTATAAATCACCAAAATATTTATATTATTTAAGTGGTTATAAAAAAATATTTAATTACAATTTATAATTATGTCCAACCACAAAGTTAACGAACGCTATAAACATCAAAAATATGATGTAAGTCATTTTTGACAGGTTACGTATAATCATAATTATAGTAATTATAAATAACTACGTACAAAATTAAACACCCGTACCTTAACTGTAGAAATGTGGGCTGTACATTTATTTTGAATTGAAAGAATTGTAAACTCGTAAAATGAATTACATTCTTAATAACTTTTATTTCCGCTCATGCATGAAGTCCAACCACAAAGTTAACGAACGCTATAAACATCAAAAATATGATGTAAGTCATTTTTGACAGGTTACGTATAATCATAATTATAGTAATTATAAATAACTACGTACAAAATTAAACACCCGTACCTTAACTGTAGAAATGTGGGCGATACATTTATTTTGAATTGAAAGAATTGTAAACTCGTAAAATGAATTACATTCTTAATAACTTTTATTTCCGCTCATGCATGATTTGACTTAAGATACTGAAAATTTAATTAAATTATGAATTATGTTATTCGGAATCATGTTATTGATACTATAACGTTAGTCTGGCGGTCGCTGGCGTCTACTGTTTGTGTTGTCCAAAATTTTTATTTTTTTGGTTTTCAAATTTCAAGTAAAGTTTCAGTCAATGTATAAAATAATGTTATGTGAATTTTAGAACTACCGCACTAACTACAATCCTACACCATCACTGGTACAGCCACTGCCACCGTCACAATACAGAATTTACTATGTAACAATGTCCATCAATAACGCTGAGTGATGGCGCTGTTTACACACTAACACATACAACGATTTCGCGATAATTTTATTGGTTGTGAAAGTAAATTTTGATTGGACTTTTATAAAATCTGAAGCAAATTATGTATAGTTTTTGCAATTTTTATTTTTATTTTTTTATGTATTTAATCAATAATATATATAATATTTTATTACAAGAATACCTAGAAAATGTTGACATTTCATTTTTTTGTATGTATATACCTCACCAAAAAGAATTATGATTCTTGTGTGGGGTGAGGGATAACCACTTACAGTCATATAGGTAGCGTAATCTAATTTATTAGACAATGAGAAAGGTAATGTATTATTTCCCTAATATACCAAAAATCTTAATTAATAATACAACATATAGAATAAGCAGTCCAAAGATACCAAACTCAATCACAAAAGACAAATATACGAGTACAATAACAATAATAATTAGAGATTATAGATCACTTTCATTTCCAAAAACGATAAGTTCATTTATGTATATAATATTTTTTTATTATTGTGACTAATTAATATATAACTAATAACTAATTAATGTAGAGCGGATATTTTAAAATAATAAGTTCGTCATTTTGACGGGTCATAGTTAATTACGAATTTCTCACCGAAGTAAATCTCTTGTTGACAGATTTTTTACTTTAAAAGTTCCGTGTGGCAGCACAAAAATAATTATTTAACTTGTAAAATATTTTAAACGTGGAAAAGAGGCATTCTTGGAACAGAGAAATTCTTCTGCATTAACTCTCCTCACGAGATGGCTTTTGGAGTTTTGATTTATTTTTCCTGTGGAAGATGAATGAGGGACTAAAATGAATTGCAATGCGGTGAAGAATAGAGTTAAGTAGACAGAAGGATTATTAAATTAAGGGATGTATTCTTTCATAAGAATGCATTAAATCTAACCGTTGTTCTAAAAAAATATCTCCGGTAGTATACAATTTCGTGGTATCTACTTGTAAGAGGTGAATTAAAAAAAATATATATATATTTTTATTCTGTTATTTTACATGAGCAAATTTATATTACACTTCAGGAAAATAAATTTTATTCCCTTCAGTTACAATTGTTCTCAATTGTATATACGTAGATACCTTTCTAAAAATTTGTCTTTGGTTTGCATTCTCATCATTCCGTATCTATCTATATTGTTACGGATCGTGGTTTTGACTCGCAAATGGAAACACGGGAAATTAATAGTAATTTATTAATTATCAAATGGCAAAAGTCACTTAACATAAACAATTTATTAAACTTAATGCAATTTTTTAAATTACACCATTTCGAAATATATCACTCGTATATGAATAATTTATAATTACTTTCGCTGGTAAAGTATTCAATTCTCGCACGTAGTATTTATCGCATTTATTTATTTCGACACTAACGGTAAGTATTCAGCCGATTATTTCGCTGGTATCATTGTTTCAAAATTCACGTCAGGGCACATCCGGCTGTCGACTCGCAACAACTTCGCACCAAACGAACTGTAAAAACAAAACTATCTTGCGTGGCGCTGTGCCACTTTATATACGTTGGTTTCAAACCTTCTAGATTATTATTTTCCTTTCTAGTGGAGAAGGTTCCTGTCATGTCTAGGTTGTTTCCGGCATTTCCCGAATATGAAAGGCGAAATATTATATTATATCCCATAAAACAATTTGCGATAAAATTTTACTGGCATTAGTTAAGTTTCAAACAAATTATTTTATGGACCATTTTTATTTTTAATAAGCATGCACTTGTTTTCTAATTTGTTAGATTAACTGGACAAATATAATTAGACGGGCAAACAAATGATCAATATTTTGTTCAAATTTCAAAGGTTATTAACTGGACAAATATAATTAGACGGGCAATCAAATGATCAATATTTTGTTCAAATTGCAAAGGTCTCAGCCACTTAACCAAATAAGCGAAAGAGAAAACATTCAGAATTTATTGTGGGAACCCGCAAGCGAGCATTTTGATAGGATTTGTAAAAAAGACTCATATTGGCAGCTTCCATTTCCGTTATAGATAAAATGTATATAAGAATAGTATAATTAATTGACTTCTGCGTCCGGACATAAAATACAAAATGAAGAATTGACTGCGAGAAATAACAATTATAGTTATTTGTGGGCGACAATATTTTATAAAATTTACTGTAAAATATTATGAAAATGTATAATTAATAATTAAGTAATTACGTATTTTTTGTTTTAAATTTAAGCTATTATAATTTATCAACTTTTTTGTTTGTTGGGTTTTGTGGAAAGATTCTGGTCTAAATTGCTAATTGAAGACAAATTTTCACCAAAGTAGTTAAAACGTCCTCGGGCCATGTCTAGCACTAACTAAATGAGTATTCAAGAAGGCTTGAAAACTTCATGGTGATAGTTTGTTTTTAGATTTTGTACTGATTGCAAAAAAAAAAACGCTTTGAGGAAAATTTTAAAATATACTTGTTAACAAGGAAAATCAACGAAGTCAAAAGCCTTATACTTTTTGAAATGAAGTTTTTTAAACTGAGGTTATACAGGGCGAAGTTTTATCGAGATTAAGAATCCAGGCCGCCGAAATGGATTATCTAGTATAAGATAGAGGCTGGAGTAACATTATTAGATCACTGAGAAGTGCGGACATAAGGAAGACCTTCATCGTGGAGTCTCATTTTCTATTAGGTTTCAACATTAGCAGTATCATATTTTTTCAACTTTGAAAATGCTCGCCAAATTTTACACGAATGGATAAAGTTACATACACTTCACTGAAAAGAAAACTTTCTGCTCTACAAGGTGAGTGTGAGTGTGAGCTTTTGCGTTACATTTATTTTTTATGTGTAACATCTTTCCTCTCGCTTTCCTGCAATTTGTGGGAGTGATTTCGTGAAAATGGACGGAAATGCGTAACAGGAAACTAGACGCCGGGGAAGTGCACGCTCTTTCATTTTTTATATTATTAAGTTCTATTCAGATATAATTTAATATAATAGTATGTTTGTACAATTTTATTGTTGATATTTGTGTTTTTAGTCCTCCTCACTAGGGATTTGACCAATGAGCGCGCGTGGTGATAGAGTTGGCCGTCAGATGGTATCAACCCTTTTTTCGAGAGGTTGGTACTGTATTAATAAATGTATATGATATTAAAGAAAATATATTATTATTGTGAAGCAATTTCAGAATGTGATTTTTTAACAAATTTTTATTAATCAATTAGAAAAGGCATACAGAAAAATCAAATTAACGAAAAAATATTTAACTGCTACCGGGATTCGAAACAACGAACCTCCATAATATGTTTAACATTTTTATTTCATTTTTAAAGCAATCCGGATTGAATATTTTTCTAATGACCAAATTTTTAAATATAATAGTACACTTGTTTTATTGACATCGCCAAAATTCTTTAATGACGGTTCACAGTGCGGCAAAATACAATATTAAATGCACATACATTTTCTTTACATGTATTTACTAATTAATAAATAAATAATATATATTAATACACTTACCTTAATATATAACAAAATATTATATATATTAAGGTAAGTGTCTGAAAAAAATGCAAGTGAATAATAATGAATAATTGTTCGAAAAAATATTCCCATATTTAGCTTCTTAAATTTTGAGGTGAATTTCTGTCGCTGCTCAATTGATATTTTTAATTGTGAGATGTCAAATGTTACACATTAGCGACTGCTGTTTAATTTAATTACAGGCCTTAAAAATGGAATATATAGTAGAAAAAAGTGACCACTTTCGACACTTCTTTCTTTTTGAATGACTAATTTTTGTGGTATCCTCTTGTCCTCTTTCATGTGAATTTTGGGTGGAATCAACATATTAACATCCAATATATAAAGAAAGATATCAATTAAATTTAAAAAAAAAACACCTTGCATATAACAATATTTAATTGATAAATTATCATGCTCCGAGACGATTGTCCCTTCATTCGGATGTTCTAAGCTTTGGTTAGTGGTTTTCGGGCAAATTCAAGCCTGAACACCATGGTGCTATCCAAATTTCTCTGCGTATCATGTTTGTGTCTGTGAAGAACATATTGTGTATTTTACAGCTTTTAAGGTATGGTGAGGTCGTAGAATAAAAGATGTGTTGCTGGTTGAGTGTATGGGTTTATTTCCTGCAAGTAAAATAACAAAGTAAGACTGTAACGTATATAGCGAAAGTTCCTTCCGAGATGGGAGCGTAGCAAGGCTGACGGTTAGCCTGATTTGGAGACTTGATGATGGTATGATGATGTTGTTCTTCTTCATTTAAAAAGTTAAAAGAGGTTCTAGCCCCTATTAACACCCCTGCTGATTCAACTTTACAAGATTGCTAAAAAAGCATTAAAATGATTGATGCAATGCAATGCCTAATACAATAACATAGTCGAGTCGCATCAGTAGATAACATTGCTTGACCTACCTACCCAAACAATTTTATCGATTAGACACCTCTTTCAACACAGTATTGGGTTAAGTATGAACGAATATATTGCTGAGTCAGGGTGAATGTTGGAAAGTTACTATGAATATTATTAAAACAAAACTGCATAGCTACTTAACTATCTATTCAACACCTTCACATTCTTTTTTTTATGTCTTTTATTTTATTCTGATTGAAAGACCCATGGTCCCAAAACATGTCGATTTATCAATTAAATAGTGATATAAATAAAGTGTTTTTTTTATAGTTAATACATAATGTTGATATAAAGTGATTTTGCAAATATTGAAGAAGATATCATTTATATTGCGAATGTCAGAGGAACGAATACCAATATTTACTTCTTGACATCTCCTGACGGAAGACCGGTGGGTCGCCTCAAGCCCGGATTAAGTCGTTTAAGCTAGGTAAACAACAAAAAAAAAGTATGAAGACAGATTGCGCCTTGATTGATCAATTAGTACCGAACCGGAGAAGACAGGGAAAGATAGAAGCTCCATATCGCGCCGACTCTTCTATTTAAATTAATGAAGATCACGATGAAACGTTATATATAACTAGTTAAGAAAAAAATTGTGTAGAGTACGAAAGTTTGGAATGAATCAACAAACTTTAACAAAACTTATACAACGATTATTTTATGTACAAAATCATATTTCCAAGATTGCCTGAGAAACTCAAATTGCATTGCACTCAAAAAGTAAAAATATTATAAACACAGCATTTTCAAAAACAAAAATGGCCCAGCTGCACTATATATATAATAGTGTTAAATGGAACAAAAAAAATCAAGTGACATTATATTTTTCTTATTGTGAACCAAACTAACTTGTATTTCATACTGGCTGGCAATGCTTATAAGTAGAAATTTAATATAATTATCTATGATGATATTATGCATAATCTGATTTTAATATCTTATACCTAAAATATATGAATTCCCCAAAAGCACAAGTTGGGGGATTCTCATTTTGGGGGATAATATATATCGTTAAGATAATTCAAAATCTGATTTATTTGCAATTACTTTTATAAAATAAAATATTATAAATAAATAAATTTGTGTACTTCGAACGTTCATATGCAAGAGAATGTTAGATTTGAACAAAAGTGCTGAGAAAAATATCTTAAGGGTGACTTTTGGGAATAAAGTAGACATATTTAACTGTAACTGGTTGCGGATATTTTATACGAACCGTATGTTTTTCCGTGAAACGATTCTCTACGTTTCGTTAAATTCTTATTCAACGTCATCAGGAGGACAACCTTTACCCGCGAAGGTAGAGGGCGTAGGATGTAGGTCTAGCGGAACATGATGATTAAAGTGCGAATAAAAGCTTGGAAAAAAAATTTAAACAGATTTTGTAAAATTATTTGTATTGTCAACATAATACGTTTCAGAGCGACTGTTGGTTAAGAAATTTGTAAAATATTATGTACAAGATTTCAAGACAGGTGAAACTTAATAAAAGCGAGCGAAAAATAAACAAAATGCAGTGGAAATAATGTTGTATATGTATATATATGTGGTTTAAATTTTATAATTAAATGAATATCTTGAATGATATCTCGAACATGTAATGAGTTACTCAGAAAAGTATCAAATCTTGCATCTCAAAATAGATGAATTCCTGTATGAAGAAGACCACCATGGCTTCAGGACCTGAGACAATGGTTTGGCCGGTCTACTTTGAAGCTTTTCGAAGTCACATAAAACAAAATGATGATAACCAATTTTAAGCCGTTAAGAGGACAAGGCACTACAAGAAGTCTGTAAAACTGATGAAAGCTTGGGTATTTGGTCATGGGAAATGGATCAATTAAGAGATGGTGATGAGAGACGAGCCGAGAAGAGACAGGCCATGAACCTCATGGCTTGAACGCCTTGAGGCTTATGGCTCCAGAAATATTTCAGGGAAATATTTTTTAAATAAATTTATTGTATCGGAGGTTACTTTGTAGAACTCTATAATCACACACATGAAAATATAAATTCACGCAGTTTTATAGTTCTACTAGCTGTTAATACTCGGCGTTGCACGGGTTAAGGATTAAGTTTAAAATAAATTTATTAGGGTAAACGAAAGTTCAATTCGAACGGTATAGATTTAGGTCGAAAATATATAATATCAGGGGGAGGGGAAAGGGTAAAATAATAGGAGGGATATGTCACCAATGTCAGACGCTGAGTCCAAAAGAATAAGTTTACAAATTTTGAGTCCGATCGGTCGAAAGGTACAGATTTACATCGAAAATATATCAGGGGAGGGGAAGGCTTAAAATAATAGGGGGAAATGTTCCATATATTACCCGCCGAGTCCTTAAAAATAAGTTTCCAAATTTTGAGTCCGATCGGTCAAACGGTGCAGATTTGCATCAAAAATATATCAGGGGGAGGGGAAGGGGTAAGAAAAAAGGGGGAAAATGTTGTCTATGTTACCTGCCGAGTCCTAAAGCATAAGTATGCAAATTTTGAGTCCGATCTTTCAAACGGTTCAGATTCGCATCGAAAATAGGTCAGGGGGAGAGGAAGGGGTAAGAGAATAGGGGAAAATTTTTTCCTGTGTTATCCGCCGGGTCCCAAAGCATAAGTGTACACAATTTGAATCGAATCGGACAAACGGTGTGGACTTGTATAGAGAACAGACAGACAGACAGACATTGAGTTTTATAGGTATAGATTGGTTTAATTTTTTTTGAGACGCATTTAGCCTTATGAGAATATTATCAATCTGACTAGTTTACTTTGAAGAACTTGTATTTATATGAAAAATATTGAATGAAACAGTTATATAATTTTGAGGACTTGCAAGTAGTATGTTGGTTTTTGTATTTTGGCATGATTTTAAGGCCAGTTGTTTGCTTAGGAATTTGAGTAATAACTACTGATCAAAAAACCGGCCCTGGGAAACATTTTTGTTCAAATATTTTAATGAAAGTTCAAACATATGCAGGTATATTGAAAAGGAGAACTGTACAGTTATTTAAGTGAGGTAGAGACAAGTTAAACATTAATGTAAACAGTAATGTCATTATCCATGTTAATTCTTAAGGTTTTTTGATACTACTTAACAATTATATTTGAACACTAATAATAATTTTTAACCATCGTATTCCGTATATAAAGTGGAACAACAAAGTTGCAAATTTAGTCATTATTTTGATATATGTTTGGGCGCGATTTCAGCCGCGAAATGACGTTTGGGCTGGCCAGTCGTGGAACTTCAGAGCTAGAGAATAATTGAAGCGAAATAATCGACCATAATATTGCCAATTTAAGTAAATGCTACTTATAACGTTCAGAAGAATTGGATGGAAGTGATAAATAAAGTTTTATCCAGCGATAATAAAGAGCTTACAGATGAGTTATAAATTGCGAAATAATATGAATTCAAGAATAGTATTTTAATTTAATTCCCGTTAAGTGACTTTGTCAATTAAGTTAAATAACTAATGTAATTAATAATCGCTAATTAATTTCCAGGGTTTTCATTTATCTCTCGTAGCCGCGACTCGATTTCGATTCTAACTACCAATAGCTGTTGGTTAAAATATTCTCACGTGTTTTGCACAGGAATCGATACCTAACAAATGAATTAAAATAACAACTGCTGTAAAACACGTGTCTAATCACGTGTCTTACACGGTATTAATTAATTGTGTGTTACAGAGATGATCACATAAAACTGCTGAACCTAAACACGGAATATTTTAATGTTTTTTAGTGCAAATCAAAGATGCAGTACGGTAGAACTACGGTGAAGCGACAACGCGACCCGTGATAAAAATAGAAAATTACGTAATCTCAGAATGCGTACATTCATTAATTAACATAATCATGTTTGGGAACGATTGCGAGAACGCCATACGAGGTATTTCTTCAGAATGGGTTTCTTTGGGAAACTCAACATGAAAAAATACATGTATTAATTTCAATATATACCTTTTTAAAAATTTAACAATGGCAAGATTGTTTGGTTTATTTAATGTTTGTTCATTTTTTGGAATAAATCAATATTCTCTCTTTTTTGAAATAAATCAATTCTCTAACAATGGAGCGAGTGCCAATTCTAAAACCGGTCGTAATAAAATTTTTTAAACGCTGACAGTTTTTAAATACAGAAAAATTTTATAGCTTCTTGGTATAGTAGTCACAACGCTCGCCTAGTGATCTGGTGGTCGGTGGTTCGAGTCCCTCCATTTTTTTGTTTATTGGGCATGTATTGAAAAAAATTGGGCTACAGATCGAAAGTGGACCGTTATTAAAAAAGTTGTTATATCATAAAGATACATAGCGTAGTGTGAGTGTGATTTTAAGATTGTGAATCTTTAATTTAAACACATGCTATATTTAGTATATCATCCTTCAAAAGATGAAAATCTACCTAATCGCTCACTTAAAAACAACGATGTTATTTATATTATATTAAAAAAAACTTAATTTACGTTTACTTGCATATTTATTGTAGAAGAAAAATGAAAATTTAAAAATACTGTGTATGCGCCTGGTAGTCATAAGAATGTCAAAGATAAATCAAAGAAATAGGGCAATTGTACAAACATATAGCATTGTCGTCACAAGTCTTAAGGTTAGGATAAGTTGAAATACACGGAGAAAAGCAACATTAAAGCTTGCATATTTTCTTCAATATTTGTGACTTATAATTTGTAAAACCTCAGACTATCACTGCATCTATCTATACCTATAAAACTCAATGTCTGTCTGTCTGTCTGTATGTCTGTTCTCTACACAAATCTATACACACACCGTTTGTCCGATTCGATTCAAATTTTGCATACTTATGCATTAGGACCCGGCGGGTAACATAGGGAACATTTCCTCCCTATTCTCATACCCCTTCCCTTCCCCCTGACATATTTTCGATGCAAATCTGTACAGTTTTACCGATCGCACTCAACATTTGGAAACTTATTCTTTAGGACTCGGCGAGTTACATAGGCGATATTTCTCCCCTATTCTTATACCCCTTCCCCTCCCCCTGATATAGTTTCGATGCAAATCTGTACCGTTAGATCGATCAGACTCAAAATTTGGAAACTTATTCTTAAAGACTCGGCGGGTAACATAGGCGATATTTCCTCCCTATTCTCATACCCCTTCACCTCTCCCTGACATATTTCCTATGCAAATCTGTACCGTTTGACCGATCGGATTCCAAATTTGGAAACTTATTCTTTAGCATTCGGCAGGTAACATAGGCTATATTTCCTCCCTCCCCTTTTACCTTTTCTCCTCCCCCAGATATATTTTCGATGCAAATCTATACCGTTTGAAACAAACCTTTGTTTCCACCACAAATTTATTTTCAACTTAATCCTTAACCCGTACAACGCCGGGTACGAACAGCTAGTATTTCATAAAATATTAAAATATTTCCAAATCGAATGTGCAAAATCAAAAAATTCATAATACACTAATATTTTGATTTTTATTTTGGTCAAAGTTAAAGTTGGGGTCATTTTAAAAACATAATTTTGAACGAGGTATTTTTTTAAAACTCATTAAAAAACTGTTGTATTAGGTTAATTTTAACAAATGGTTGAGAATAAAATAACATAAAATGCTTCAAATAGATTTAATATAAGTTTAGAATTACCTATGTTAATTATTTGAAACGGATTCATACAAAATGATTTATTTCACTGGCTTAAAATTTAAATTCTTTATAGCTCGTCCAATTTACATTTTGTTTGGCATAATTTTTAATTTGCGTGGAGAATTTCTTTGACAATAAATTTGGGTTCTTTTCTATTGACATTGTAAAAAATTGATTAAAAGAAAATATTGGATTTTTTTTTAATAAGATTTTTATTTAATTTTTCTTCAGTGTGATTCATAATAACTATTAAAAATATTTATTTATTTTCATCATTTCGTGTTGTGTGGCATCAACGTAATATAAACATATATGTTTATTATTTTTTACGTAAAGGTGTTTGATTATCGCTAATTATATCATAAAACGTAAATAAACTGCTTCAGTATTTTAATTACTGCTTAAAAAATTAGATAATATTACAATATTATAAAAATTATTCAAATTTTATTTTAATTTTTGTATGGTTTATTTTTAGTAATCCCAATTATAAAAATTTCGCTGTCTGTCCGTCCGTCCGTCCGTCTGTCTGTCTGTCTGTCTGTGTGTATGTCTGTCCCTGTAACTTCGTGTTACGTCCGTAACTTTGTAATAGTAATTTTTTTCCAAAAAATTTTGTTTTCTGAATTTTTTTTTCCGAAAAATTATTTTTTCGAGAATTTTTTTTACATAATTTTTTTTAAATAAAATAAATACACACTTATTCCTAAGGAACCGAGATGTAAAAGTACTGTCATTTTTGAGGGGTTACAGCTAGTATGTGTAATATAAAAATGTACAGTGGTTTGATTCAATAAGTAGCATTTTCACAAAAACAATTCGTGAATATTGATTATTTACACAAATTTACTTATATATTATACAATCGCTATATAACTTTTAGTAGTCTATTTATTTTCTTATATTAATTTTTGCTTTTTACTATATCTTTACTAAATTTCTCTTTCTTATATTTTTATTTAAGCACGTTTTTATATCAATAATTATTATTAATAAATATAATAAAATTATTAAACAATTTTTATTAATCAATTAGAAAAGACATACAGAAAAATTAAATTAACGAAAAAATATTTTAACTGTCAATGGGACTCGAACCACGGGCCTCCAATTCAATCCGGTGATATATTTTTTCGTTAATTTGATTTTTCTGTATGTCTTTTCTAATTGATTAATAAAAATTGTTTAATAATTCACAGAACTTTGTTCTGAAATTGCAACTTCACAATAAAAATGTGTTTCCTTTAATATAATAAAATTACATTTATTACATACATTGCGTAGTACGCCTGCAAATCACATCACTAGTCTGCATCGCAGTTAAAAGTTAAAGTTTTGAATATAAAGTTAATAGGTAAAGTGATATTTTTTTGGTTAGCACAAGGTGACCCAGCGAGTCATTTAAAGACCTACGTAGAGTCGTAGACTAAAGGAAAAGTTTGGGGCTGTATAAAATGGAAAAAAAAGCGCTTAAAGGTCTGATTGGAAGGCAAATTAAATTAAATTGAGTTAAAAAAGTGTGTTATTCCCTGTACGAATGGCCCTCGTAGTCCAATGGGTATGCTACTGACTTCTTATATCGGAGATTGTAAGTTCGATTCCTGGTGATATCACAATACATATATGTGATTTCCTCAAGCCTGGGTGTTTTGTAAGATGTTTCGCAAAGTAATTCCTAATTTTACACGCTAAGAGCCTTGTATCGTTAAAATTGAAATAAACAAATTTTTCGTATTCTTTAAGATCCTTCAAAACAAACCCTCTCTTTGGCCACTCCACTACATTATCCTGATAAACATATGAAATAGTAATTTAATTTTATAAATACTGTCTTAAAAAGTGATGCATAAATGAAATCCGTGTTATATCAATATTCTTACTTCGAAATAATACGAAGCAATGCTTCTAAATAATTCTAAATAAACTACACGTTCTTCTCTGAAAATTTTAATAACTTGATGGTTTTCTAGAGTCATGGTCAAACCTCTGAGCACAAGATCACTTCACAGGTTTTTTGCCACTAGATCAACAAGCCATTACCATTCCAAATGTTGCTTAGTTTCACTCTATGACCCTGAGAGAAATATTGTCACCATAACCTTCCTGCCTCAAATCACGGAAAATTCCTGGCCCTGTTTTTATTATGAAGCTTTATTTTTATTGCATGTAAAAAGTTTATTGGCTTTCGTATTCCTTTGCTTCGAGTGAAGTAAATTTATTCTTACGAAGCATACTTACTTGAATGATGTCACCAGCAAAATCGGACGAATGCTTCTTTCGCAGAACATAAGCGAAAGTGGTTTTACCGAACTTTATTACATTCTTTATGAATGCAAAGTTTGAGAAGAGTGCTTTAAAAATATTGAAGTTTTTTCAGAAAAATTAAAATGATGAAAATTATTAAGTTTGAGACATTGCTGAAGAGCCTGTCGTATTGTACAGTCTTATCACAAAATATTTATGACCAAAAATTATGTACAATATTTATTTAATTTTTTATTACGTTCATAAAATTCCTTATAAAGGAAGTCTCGAAGCTAGTAGAAAAAACTTAGGGAGGAAGTCTTTCTCATTCAATTTGGAATAGAAAATATTTTTGAACCTTTGAGTGTAATGTCGAAGGCTAAGCGACATCAAATTTTGCATTTTTAAATACAATACACGCAAAATAAAATTATTTATACTTGACTTTTTTGCAGGATTTTAATCATTTTATTCGACTATATCAAGGCGGATGAATTTTTAATATTGCATATAAATGGTTTCATATAAATATTTTAATATTCCATACTTTCATGATAGTCTAACGTTTCTTCTTTAAATAATTAATTTGTTAGCACACGCGTTCTGTTGTCACTTACTCATGGTGGCCTTCCATGGTTAACCCTGATAAGACGTTTTTTTAATATTGTCACATGTCGTGGCTAGGGAGGAATCAATACAAACACATAAAAATAATTAACCATCTATTATTTAATGGTTAATTAACTATTCTATGTCTAAAGTCACTTAAAATTAATTAAACTTAACGCTATTCTTTAAATTACACTATTTCGCAATAAACCGCTTGTAAAGCACGATTGTCGCTAGGCAACACGTATTCAACATTCACTAGAACATTCCGTCCAACTCTCGCACGCATTATAAATCGCTTATTTTCAACGTCACTTAGGTACTTTGTTCGATATCTATCGCTTCGCAATTCACAACTGACCACCCTGGGCGTTGTCTTGCGACTTGCGCCTTCTCCGCACTGCATCGAACTGTCAAACACGATAATCACTTTTGCGCCGCAGCCTGATTCCGTATTTATACCAGAAAATGCTGGTATTTTCATATTTTCTAGATTATTCTAGTGTCTAGGAGAAGGTTTTAGTTGCTTCTCGGTTGTACCAGGCATTTCCAGAAATTTGTGGACACCCTAGATTGTTATAGGCCGTTCTCGATCCTTCTATAGTGTTGTGACAAGCGACCGGGGGTTAACGAGATGCTAACAAAAATTGACACCCATTACCGGGGGTTCGGAGAGGGTGTAAATTCTTGTTAGCATCTCGTTACAATATTTTAATAAGTATATTCTGATATATATACAATTATTTATGTCCACTGAGGGATATTTATTTACTAAGATAAACTACAAAACTCTCATAGAGACAAAACTATTTGTGTGGTAGTTTTTATAGGGTGTCCCAGGGCTCACGACCTGTATGAACTGACTTAAGTGATCGCTCTATGTACATATTAATTCCACTGCAAGAACATCTACACATTATAATTTTTTTTTAATGTTGTTTAAATGTTCTAAATGAGTTTGCTTCATATCATATTATATTCGAATGGTTTATGCTCGAGACGTTTAAAGTCTTTCACATGACACCTACATGTATACCACACAACCCAAAAAGTAAGTTATACTCAATAGTCTTCTTTGTTCTGAAATGTAAATTATTACCTACGGAGTTTAAGAAGTACAATGAGGTTGTTCTTATAATGAACCTCTATTGATGTATTTTATATTTTACATAAAAGATTCGTGCTGCTTGGAATATCACTTTCACAAAATGTTTTCAATAAAATTCAGTAAGATATATTAAAGTTAATAGATGTTCATCAACTTAGTTACATTATTACACAGACTCTGTGTAACAGTGTTACAAAGGTGTAACAAAATTTATTGTCCATATTCAATGTAACAACATTCGTCAATAATGTAACGATTTTCGTCACTAATATAATAAGATGTCGCTGTTTACACGCTAACACAAACATTATTAACCTAAACTAATGGAGAATTTTATTTTTGGTAAAAGTTAATAATCAACATTTTATGAAAATTGAGAAGAATTTCAGCAATTAGAGATCACCTATTATTTGTAATAATGGAAACGGTGAGTTAAAATAACAACAAGGAAGGAGTGCGGAGAAAAAACTAACTCATAAAAATCAAGTTTTTATTATACTCCCTTTCTTATTTGAATTGTCTCCAATTTGCACGTATTTTATTACTGAATATAAAAAGAAGAAACTTACAAATTTAATTATTTCAAAATGGTTTTCGAGTGGCAACTTTTGTTAGCAAAAATAAATCCAATTATCATAATGGTAAATAATATTATTAATAGAGCGTTAAAAGAATAACCGTGATTATTTTTTATACTGAGCACTGAATGACCTTTAAACTCGCTTTGTGAGATACAAAGTTATAAGGTGGAAAGGTTGGGGTGAAAGAAGTACAAGTGGTTTAAAAAGGATTTATCAGTTTTATTAATTCGATGTTATTTAAATAACTACACGTATAATCCTGTAGATTAAAAATACCTATCACTTAAAATAGTATTTTTAATTTACTTGATTATATAAGAGATATGCCCGATTTCTTTTATTAAATAACTTTAACGATCTTTTAATAGGTATTTTTGATGGGTTTTATTATTTTGCTATAGGTTTTAGAAATAATTTTCCCAGTTTTATTATATTTGTAAAGAAACGTGAAAATATTTTGTTTTCCTTATTCATTTACTGTTCTCTTCTCTTCTCTTCTATAATGTAGACATGAAAATTAATTGATATCTGTGTATTAAATATATCATCGCTTGTTAATGATTTTAAGTTTTCTTGTATCCTTAAGTGCTTCTTTATATGCTTCAAATACAACTTGATCCCCATGGCTTAACTTTCACTATAATACTATCTAATTAATGAATAATTAATAGGTCCGTAAGGTGTTGTTTGGGTAACTTCACCTAAGGTCGTCTAAAGATATGACCTTTAATGCCATATCAAAATTCTGGCGAATTTAAGATATCAGATTAATCAAACTTGACCTGTGGTCTTGCAAGCTAAATCTATCCGATACCCACAAGTCTTTAGGTTGCTAAAATTCCTGATATTTATAAAATAGCCCACCACTAAGTTAATATTGTCAGTTTTGGATATTGCCCTTGAGGGTATCTTCATCAGTAGCTTTCCGATAATCATATTTCTCCCTAATACATAGTGATCTCCCTAGGCAAGCGCTGATCTTAAGCAAAATTAAGAATGCAGCCTTAATATTTTATATCAGTCCTTTATAAAACATAAATTCATTGCAAATGAGTTCCACCACAACTAAAAAACTTTAACTGTTCGAAGAATATTTTTTCTTCTTCTGTATGAAGGCTTGAACTTTGTGGTGACATTATTATTAAAATAAAACACAATAATCATGATGAAGAGAACATTGTTCTCGAAACATGTAGATTTTTTAATCTAATATAGTGGTGAAAACAAAGTAATTTGTGTTTTATTTTAATAAAGAACTTTGTTAGTTTGTTGTTAATGATGGACCCTGCAATGGGATCCGAAAAGTAGACCAGAGAGGTCACATATACACGGCGGAATATCTCAGAAAACTGTACACAGAAGATTCTGAACGGCCGTGAAAACCTAAGGACAGTTTTCCGCGCCTTTGATTTTGCCACCCTTAAGCAAAACCTTACTTGCCATACCCACAGGACGTCCCTTGTTACTCTTCGGCTTAGTAATTTGTATCAGTAATTTAAATTGTGAATAAAATGTTTTTGATTATTTGAAATTATTAAAAAAGTGCATTTAGTTATTTTTATGAATAAAAAAATATTTGATAAGTTCTATTTAACATGGTTATTGTAAATAAAAAATAATGTTTGTAACAAAACAAAATAAAAAACTGCACGCTACGTCACTCTATGGAAAAATTATTTGGGGATTTTCGGATCGCGCGCGCCCTTTTTTATATTTTTAATTAGCTTTTCAGGCCATGAGGCCCAATAAGCGAAACACATCACAAAAATACCTACACTTGAGTAAACCGCATATTTTTATTGTGACCTCATCGGGAATCGGACCCGGAACCTTTGGTGTGAGAAGCCGGTCTCTTTCCCCATTGGGTTACGAGGGTTGCCATCCCCGGTATTAATGATCGTCAGTTTTCAATTATTTACTGACATGTTATTCTTAACCACGGCCACAACATGAGTCTTCTGACGCGCCCGCCAGGGGAACACGATGTTTTGGCGGGCATACTTTTCAAATCGCCATTTTCGATTCTTCATCTTCGACAGTTAGGTATGTTATATTTGCTGTGCTATGTTTGTGATAATTTTTATAGCGCCGTTTTAGCGCGATAAAAGCTTCAAGGGCGCTTTACAGCTATTAAAAATTTGCCAGACTAAAGTCGATGGCAGTAATAAGTGCTGAAGAAATCTATCAGAAATTACAATAGCGTGATTTGTCCGTGCTTATTATTGTTATATAATATATTATTATATAAACTATATTATTCTGCAATTTTTTTCATTAATAATTTTTGATTTTGCTAGTTAATGGGTTACATCATACTGGAAGCATTGTTGGCACTAATATCAAGGTACATAAATATGAAACAATTATTTTTTTGTATTTTTTTTGAATAAAATTGCCGGGTCATATCTATATCCCTGAAAATCCTTCTCCGTGACTGACATGCAAGTTTCTCCGGTACACGTTTGTTTGACGCATAAAATAATAAAAAAATATTTTAAAATAAAACATCTACAATGTAGTACATCGGACTTGAAAAAACTTTTTTCATAAAATTGGGAGCAATTAGAATTTTTTTTTCTCTAATATTTTTTTGTTTGCTTGTTTTTAACAAATGTTTTAACATATTAAAAATATTCTTCACTGTAGATATTTCATTTCTAAATAAGTAAATGATATTATTTTCTGCCTTGAACAAACATGCTCAGAAAGAGTTACATGTCGGTCACTTCTCGGAAATAAATGTAACTAGGCCATTTTTTTTCTAAAATTTTCTGATTATATTATAGTTTTATATGTACATAAATAAATACTAATTGAAAAATACATAAATAATCATATTTTTGTAAAAAATCTCGCAATTACTACTTAAATATTATTCTCCCAGTATGATGTAACCCTTAAAGGCCAGCGCCATGTGCTTTGTTGACCACAATCAGCCGTGAGCGTGCGAGTTGTTGGTCTTCCTATTTAAGCAATACAATTGAATTAATATGTGTAAGCCATGCGTACGACTCCCATTGTTTCATGTTGTTTCATTGTGTTGGTGTTTACACCCATAAACACTAAAACATCGAAACTATGGGCGCCATGTGCATGGCTTACATTAGTCGATTATATTTCTTAAATGGAAAAGGTCTACCGACCGCTTTCATGAGGCTGGATTTGATGGTAGCAGCTGCCCGCACAAGTTTTCGACGTTACGTTGAGGAAGGCAAGGTTCTGCCGTGATTGTCGAAGGCAGCCATAACCAAACTTGGATCTGGTTTTCATCATCACGGCGAGCTCCTTCCAGTTTGCCACTGAATTTCTCATGATGCTAAACTTCATGCCTTTCAGCCACTATCTATGTAAAAACCCCATCTTTCATCTTGACACAGTTGTTTTCTATGCGCTAAAACCAAAAATATTTCAAGCAATTTCATATTTTAAACTACATAAATATTCTATTGCTTTCACTAATTTCGATATGTTAGATTTAATATTTCTACGCAAATATGTTATTCTAATGACTTTACGTAGAATACAACGCTATTTTGAATTAATATCAAATAATAGATAATGTTCAAATTAATACTTTATTATATTAATAATAAGCCAAATAATAATACATTTAAAATATTCTTCAACATTATTTTTTGTCTTCAGAGTCCCTTTTGTTCTGTAATATACATTTGTCTGAGTACAACATGTTCTCTGTTTCCAGCATGCATACCTACACAAGGCAAGATTAGCTTCATTCATGTCCGGAAATGATAAAGAATCCTACTGTTTCATAGACTCCTGCCCAGTAGTCGCTGGAGTAAGTTCACCTAATGAGACATAAAATATCTCTTTCAATACTCAATCTGTTTCTTTATTAGTGAGACATCTATTTTCATTAATAATAAAAAAAATAATTTCTTAAATAAATGCAAAATGATTTTCTGGTGACATAATTATTATACCTACTCACACAAGTATTAAGCAAGATTCTTTTTAATGTATATAATATGATTGTCTTCCGAATTATTTAACATAACAGAATTACTCGTTTCATACATCATAAAAGTATGAAAAACTTCCATATACGTTTCTCACATTCAATGCTTCGTCTCTGTGAGACTTTTAGAAATTATCTTAATTAAAATATATTATTTTTGATAAAATTTATATATTTAATTATATTGGTTAAATAAATTACTAAAATTGACCTGCTCGATAGCGCCAAGACTTTAACATTATTTAGCTAACAGAGTTTTTTTTATTTATTTACAAATCAAAGTACAACTTTTTAATGAAATCAAAATTTATTTATAAAGATGGGGTTTTCAGGTCACTCTTATTTAATAATTTTCGTGCACACTTTTATCTGAACGAAAGTATGTTCAGGGTCATATCATATTATTATAGTATAAATGTATTATTATGAGACCCGAGGTCTTATTCAAATACAATTAATATCCGACAAACGAATTTATTGTCTAGCATTATTCTAGACACATAATCTGTTTTGGGCGTATGAATTATAAATTTTATTTCAATGAAATATTCGATATTCGATGTGTGTTTCTAATCCTATGAGAATATCGAGTGGAGCAGATCTAACGATCTGATTCACCATTTAAATGAGTAAGCAGCAAAGGAAAATGAGACAATTCAAATCAAAATAAGCTATATAACGTAAAGTAATTGTTTATTGTAAACTTGTTTGAATAACTTTCTTAAATTCTGTTTTATTACTAGATATGAACGTAGTCAATCAATAAACATACGAGTTGTATCCAAATATAAGCTTATATTTACACAAACTATCAATAAACTGATCTGAATTCTCCCTAATTTGGTGATAACTTAACCCCCGGCAGGAAATTATTATTTGAATTTATCTATTACATTGTCACGCTTTCACAGGCTCGAGTAAATAAAACACATTAGTAAAAGATTAATTTATTTGGAAGTAGTTAACACGGCTCTTTTTTGTATATCAGAAATCACAAGAAGGAAGGAACACGTAAATTTGTGGACGCTGGACCAAGCACATTGACAGGAGAGGTGACTATGTAGAAAAATGATGTATGATGTATGTGTTGAACTTCGCCTTTATCGTCCTCAGACTTAGTGTCGCCTACAGGAGACATAAATCGAAAGTTGAAAAATAATCTCTCAGATCAATGTTTGGCTTTGTATCCTTTAACAAATCAGTTAAGCTAACCATCAATAAATATTAATAGTGGTATCTTAAATACCAAATTCTAAATAGTTCTATAGGAGTTCCTATACTACAGTTGTAAAAATGTTGTTGTTAAATATGAATTGACCGACCGATTTTGATAATCCTTTGAGTGCGAGGAGGTTATGCAAATAAATTGTGAATGAAAAGCGTATGAATATTTATTGGTGACGTGTGTGTTTTTAATTTGTTTTATTTAATTTTAATTTTAAACGCTAAAAAAACGCTAACTTTAGCGTAAAACATCAGAGAAACGCCAGGGTTTTAGAAAATCACATCTTAAATCCACCGGGAATCGAACCCGGATCATCCAGTACGAGAAACCATGGTCAAGAAGCTAATAATATTTATCATTAATTTCAACTTTACATAAAAACTTCGAATTATTTTTAATTCAATTTGATTATTACCATATTTGATCAAATATACGTATAAATAGGTATGTACTCGTACTTCAAAATAAAACATTTATCGTGGACATATTTGAAAGCAAATAAGTGTGCACAGATAAAATTAAAGGCAACATAAATGTAAAATTCAACCTTGTCTAGACAATTTCGGTATAAAAATGTGATCTCATTTCGAAAATTTTTTACTTATCTACCTACATTAATAGTACCTTTCTAAATTTTTATTCCTATGAGATGCATACTTGAGAAATTCAGGCGTTGTTGGGTGAATGGGTCTTAATTTCGAAGAGCGTTTTCGTAAAATTTGTACCTTCATGGTACAATATGTAAATGATAGTAAAATATTTTGCTTTTTAAGCTCAACATGTGACGATAAATGATATATTTTTTTAAATATTTAAAATCAGGCAAAATAAAAAAAACATATTAAAATGGTGAAATATTGAACATCTCTACTAAAAGTCCTAAATAAATATATAATACTGTCCCAAAACTCTATAAACGAGAACTACATATAATTAGCGAACGGGCGCAAATTGACAAACGAACTGTGATCCGAACGAATATAGACAACTAGCGAATAATGTGGAATATTATATGATAATAGAGAGATAATAATAGAGTTCCAGTTAAATTTGTGTTCAGTGACTTTATATCAAATAAAAATTTAATATTTCAATTCAATTCAATTTATTTCAATTCAAAATATCCGTTACAAAATTAATTCGTTCATGTCCTCCTGCTTCAAATCCTGCTTCAAAAAACCTCTTACAATATAACAAATAAAAAATAACCAAATTTCTTGAACCTTACGAAGACATCAATTTATTTATCTAGGATCTGTCATGTCAAAAAATGACGGAACATAGTTTTGACCAAGTCGGTTATGTCGAAGCTCACCAATATTTGGAAGAACCGCTTCATCTCAAAAAACGGATGACTGTTACTGGTTTAAGCCCCGGTGGTCTATCAGCCTTCATGGTATTGAAACTTGGGCTCTGAGAAGGAAATAAAGATACACGTTCAATGCTTACGAGATGTGGTATTGGGTGATTGTCGTATGCTGCAAATACCATGGACTTCGAGACGAACGAATACTTATATCCTTCGGGAACTCCATAGGTACTAAAGATAGACTTTCCCAAAGTATACAATAAATGAGGGTCAGAGGACGATCTCCCGTAAGACAGACAACCAAAATCGGAGGTATGACAGAAGATGACTCGTCGTTCTATACAAGTCCTACGACCGCGTATACGAGAGAGAAGTATATTATTGATGGATTTGGAGTTAAAACTGTAGAGATTCAACGGATGGAAAATATCTCTGGGATAAATATAATAACTTACTTACTCCTCAATTCAAAGACAAAAATAGGGAGGTAATTTAGAGAAAAGTTGAGTTTACAAAATTTTATGCCAAGATCGCGATGTAAATACATCGATTAAACTTCTAGAAATTTCAACATTAGACTTAAAGAGTATCGTCATTGTATAACTAGTAATAAATATTTGTTAATAATTCACGAACCGCATCATTTGTAATAATTATTCCTTTCATTCATGTACCTACCATTAAATGTCTCCATCCCGTCACGCTTGAGGTAATGAAATGAATCATTTTTAAAGTTTAGAATTCAAAATATAGTTGAACTCTGATACTAATTTGCTAAACAGTATTACTTTTACTAACCCCTTTTCTCTTCTATCAATATTTCCGTCACAACCACTACTCTAATAACAGTATTTCCGGCTCCTTATGTCAATAACTAATTAATTAATTATTCGTATTTCTACCTAATCCATGCAATTTTTAAAAATATTTTATTGTATTCATTTTAAAACTTCACCTGTTGCTGAAACATTCTGTCAGTCTTGAAACTGGAGTAGTAAAATATTAAAAATAAAATTAAACTGTAGTAGAGACAACATGGTTAATGTTATCATGCATTTGATGATCGTGGAAGAAGGTAAATTGCATTGGAGAAGCAAAAAAGGCCACGATGCTCGATCAAGAGCTCATAACCCTTGACCAAGAGAAAGAACCACATATTGAAGAGGTCTGCGGTGTAATAACACGAGTTTTAATATACATATTATACACTATTTATAATATCAATCTACCGTCTACCAAATCTATCTACAATCCACCAAAAATTACGCGCCTGAGTTATCCGCATTAGGGATGATCGCAAGGGTCAGCCCAACCGGAGTGCAATGGAAGAGCCTCGCCCTGGGGGAACCGCCTTGCTGATCACGGTATCCCCTGCGCCAGGCAGGTATTATTATATCAAATTGGTTTTTATATTTTATCAAAAGTGTTTCACATATTTTTTTGCAGCGCAATCTGAAATCAAATGATGTAATTAATAATGTTTTACATATATCAGTTTACAGCCACAATTTTAATCATTAATTAATATGGAATGAAATACTCTCCATTAGGGCGCAAGAAATTCGAAGTGAAGCGCGTTAGACTGTGATGTGACCGCAGTTTGTGGTTATATCGTGTCACCAAAAACACCAATTAGTGGATATTGCATCAAAATTTGCAGCCACAGATATATTTACCGCAGCTTACCACGTGGTGCGTCATCATCATTAGAAAATTATAGAGAAACTTTATACGAAAAATGTATGATACTATATCTAATTCAACGTTAAATTTTTAAACATCCAGATTTGCATGCGCCAAGTCTTAAACTGTTTTAAAATCCAATCTCTGTGGCATTCTTAGGGATTTTTTTATAAAGGGCCCTCCTCTTTTTTTTTAATGAACGATGAAAATTTTTTTTTAGATATCGAATTCCCCTACGTGATGGTGTAAACCTATTTGTCTTATTTCTAAATATATTTCTATTCTATTTTTCTGATTATCTAATGGTTTAATTGCTGTCAACCGCCGAGCAGCCATTTCGTCGGAGTGTCCTCTTGGAAGCAGCGTATGTTTGCTTGAAAAAAATTATAAAAAATACTCCCTCGTACCGCGCACGGATCGTTGTGTGGTGCCTTAAGTTGTACATTTATAATTTCTTTTAACGCATTTCGACTTACGAGGGCATTATAAATCTAAATATTTTACATTTAACAACTTGTATTTATACGAAAACAATTGAAAAAAGTTATAAACTTTCCCTCCGACACAATAAAAAAGTATATAATAACGCATTAATAAGGTGTATTTTAGAGCAGCTTATATTCTAAGTTGAAGTTTAAGAAATTTTCAGTACTTACTTTTCTTAAGTTATTTGAAACATAAACATTTTTATTTTGTAACTTTTCCCTGAACCAGCTGAATTTCATATATAAATTCACGTTTTAAACGCTCCAAGTCGTCTTATTATTTCTTCACTGAGGTTAATACCATGACAGTAGTATATATTTTTCATGCGGATAAAGGATGCATGAGCACAAAAATTCCATCGTTCATTTATATTGCAACCCAGGTATATATTATTTTACTCATTTAAAAGATTCACAGACATTCGCTACATGGTTCAACAGAAGTTTTAAATCCACAATGTTACTTTCTCGAAGCCACAATGTTACTTTCTCGTATCTTCAGCATAATGTAGATTTTTCAAAAGCTTCCCCTTTTTTATCCATACTAGCCTTTGAGTATATTCATATGAATGAAAGTTGAAAAGCATGGGCCAGAGAAAACATCTTATACGCACGCTTTTTGTTATTTCTACTTCATTCGTTAGTTTTGGTCTACTCTAACTGCTGCTATTTGATTTTCCGTCCTTTTCTCGAGTACATGCGCCATGAAAATCAGACCTATGTATCCAACACAAAATATAAAAATTTCAAACATTACAGACCGATTGCAATGCTAGCATGTATAGATAAAATATTGGAGAAGGTAATAAGTAAGCTAAAAAAAATCATTTATCAGAAAATGATCACGGTTTTGATAAAGATTTAGGACTTTCTATTTAAAAATTTTATAATTTTGGTCGGAAATCAAATAATTTAGAATCAATAGAAATAAGTAAAGCATGTAAAAGTAACCAAAATATTATTAATAATCAATTAAAAACCAATAATTTTGTGTAATCAAGAATTTGAACAATATTATTTAAACATAATTTTTTAAATAATTTAGAAAACCAAAACAAAAGACATCATTCATTTTGATATTTTGACATATATAAAACACCCCGACAATGGAAAGGTTTTTCCGAAACATGAAGGTGTGATTAATAAATATATAAGTAGATGAAAACGAATAATAAAATTTATTTTTAAAATGTCAACCTACAAAGTTGCTCAACCAATTGAAAAAATAATGATTAAGCTAATTGTACGGTGCCAACCAATGATATAATAAACTGTAGATACGTTACAAGTGTGAAATCGTGTCAAGTCAAAAATATTTGTTTATCTATGATTAAATGTTATCCATAGATACGTGTAATAATTCAAAGATAAAAGCTGAATTGTCATATCTTACTATGAAAATAATTACTATTTTTAAATTGAAAATACTCGATTAATATAAATAATTATAATTGTGCGACATTATTTTATAACATTATTAGAATATTTAATTATCTATGATTATATCCTAACCATAGATACGTGTTCCGTAGATAGATACAATTCAAAGGAAAATGCTAAATTGTCAAAACGTACTATGAAAAAAATTACGATTTTTAAATTGAAAATACTCGTTTAATATAAATAAATAATATTGTGGGACATTATTTTATGACATTATTAAAATCAGAATACTCAATTATACCGAAAAAAGTTATTATAACTCATATAACTCCCAACGCCCTATTCTGCATTACAGCGTAAGGTAAGGCCTTACATGTAATCGTTATCGAACGGACCTTCTTTGTGATTGGACGCGACGGCACGCCGAAAAAAGAGTTGCGGGGAAAAAACAACAGAGTATCGTACACTATTGTAAGAATGTAGTTATTTTAGTATGTTATTTTAGTCACCGTGACTTCAAATTACCAGATTTTTCTGCATTTACTACGTTTGAAATCAGGATAGTATGGAAATAACGTGTCTATTTATAATACGTCAATGGTGGCAACTACATGCCAGCTTTTTCTTTCTTTAGGATTATGATAAAAGGATATTGAATCCAATTCCATGGGAATAGTTAAAATTAGGTTATAGAGAATGATGATGTCTATATTATCTTTATTTCTTAGGATTTTTAAAATATAAATTTTTTGATCTAATTTAATGGATTGTAAGAGATTTCTCCTCGTACAAATCAAGCGTCCGATTTTTTCCTAGTATTAAGTTTTTAGTACTTATAAAGTGTTTGCGACCATTCAATTATATATATTAAATATATAATTGAATGATCGCATTATATATTAAAATTTACTATAAAAATTCCTCCAACAGTATTTAATGTATGTATATTAAACGAGCAATACACTTATATGTATATATTCTAAATATCGTATTCGGTGTATCTCACTAGCCCTAAATTTGATCAGATGAATGAAATAATATAAGAGATTTTCAAAGAAATGGAGTATATGATAAATGAGAGCACATAAGAAGTATACAAAAACCTCCGATGTATAATATATGTATATTATTTTTTTGGTTTGCAGAAATAAATTCAATAATTTTTTTTTAATCTTTCAAAGCGCACAGCCTTCTTCCATCAATACGCTTCAATAAACGCAAAATCTGGAAAACCCATGTTTACGAATTCGAACGCAAATGGAAGCGTAAAAGATCGTAAATTGGGGTGAAAAGACACTGGCAGGTGAATTGTAAAAATTCTCGGTAAAAACTTTAAAGCAGTCGTTCACCATATAAGAAAAAAATATGTTCATTCATTGGTCTTATTTTGTAACATTCGATTTTTTTTACCCTATGGTGGACAAGTTGCCGTTAATAATGAAATATTTCGAGCTGAATATTAGTTTCAAAATTCTGCCATTTTGTATAACGTTGAAACTTATTTATTGAACACATAAAGTATGAGTGAATCTGATTTTGATAATCGGAAAATACAACTTGAACAACCATTAGTTATTCGTGAAGCTGTTTAAATACTTTGACAAGCTTTAATTTGTATTAAAATAAAACACAAATCACTTTGTTTTCACCACTTTATTAGATTATACAATCTACATGTTTCGAGAACAATGTTCTCTTCATCAGGATTGTTTGATGAAGAGAACATTGTTCTCGAAACATGTAGATTGTATAATCTAATTAAGTGGTGAAAACAAAGTAATTTGTGTTTTACTTTAATAATAATGTCACTTAGATAATGTTTAATAATAATGTCAAAGTTCAAGCCTTCTTTCAGAAGAAAAATATTTTTCCAACTTAAATTTGACATTAATAAGCCCTATTTAATGTTAATTGTTAACAATTAACGTAAACAAATTAATCTGTCACATTTTAAAAATGATCAGGGTAAATGAAAAATAGAAAAGTACAGTGAATAGAAATGAATATCGTGGTAAATAGATAGGAGGGGTGAATATAAATAATACTTTTTTTTTTAATATTCATTCGATTATTATTATTTTTTCATTTTAAGATAATCTTTTATTCGACTTACTGATAAAAGGCAATGCCTCGAAAGTATAAGCCTGATTCGAGAAGTAAGAGATATTTTAAGAGGTATTCAGAAGTATATATTTTCATATATTTTGTTTTAACCTCAAATAATTAATAGAAGAAATTAAGTTATTTTATTTAATTACTGTTAATACTAACTTGAGAAATTATCACTTAATAAATATTATACATTTATTGCGTGTTAATTCAATGGTATTCATTTAGTCATTATTTTATCGGTTATCTGTTTCAATTTACCTCTTAACATATTGTAATGAGGCTAAAAAGAATCATGCACTCATGACAGTTGTTTGAAATGATTACAGTACTACCGAAGATTCCAGAACGGCCTAAAATAATCTACGGCTTATGATAAACATCGAAAAACATCTCCAAAAGTCTGGAAACCGCGAGGAACTTCTCAAAAACGCGGGAAACGTCTCGTAATTTCGATGTCAGCATTAGCGAATATAAATACGACACACGGGAGTAAGGACTAGTGAATTATCGTTTTGGGCGCGCTCGTTTGACAGCGATAATAGAAGCGAAGGTAGCCGCAAGTCGCGAGTTGCTAGGACGGCTATGCGAGCCTTAATATGACAACGAATATTCTGGAAAGTTCTTACGTAGCGAAGTAAACCGAAGCAAAATTAATATGTGCGGAAATTGGATGGAATGTTCTAGTGAATAGTGAATTAAGTGTTTAAGTGATTATAAAGAGTCTATAAATTAAGAAACAATTTAATTGAAATAAAAGAGTTACAATTAATAGTTTTCAGCTACTTTGTATGCTTCTTTAATTAATTATTCAGTAATCAATAAATCCGTTATCACATTCCAGCGTTTTCATTAATTCCTACTGCATCCACGACATGTGACAATATTTACTTTCACCCGATTATATGTTTATTATTCATATCATTACGCGTTTCCAATCACCCTATTACACATTTTTTATTCACCCCAAAGTTAATTGTCACAAATTTAAGAACATCTCTGAAAATAGCAACTTATATTCATTTTGCCGAAAGACAATAGGTTCATATCATTGAGAAACAATATTTATGCACATGAATGTTGGAATGTGTTTCTCTTCACCCCATTTTACCGGTACTCGAATATGTCTTAAGGGACACATACGAGCACTCGGTAATATAAATTTGTTCGATCGGTAGTCACTTTGAAATAACCATTGAACTGAATCTAAGAAACTTAACAAAAAAAATTAATTCGAAAATTGAGTGTTTTGTTTATTGACTCTACGCAATAAAGAAGGTGAATAAAAATATGTCTGTCTGTTACTTATTACTGTAGATTTATTCTAAATTTAACTTACAACTTTTAATAGAATTGTATGTATATAACATCACGTGCCCAATACATACTACGAGTATATACCATAATCTACAAAACAATATTTGTAACTGGAATCGTGAATATTTTCAAGGGATCGCGGATGTGACAGGAAAATGAAATACTTAAAACTATTCAAACTTTGATTGAATACGCAAAGTCACTGGATACGAATTGAATTTGAGCACTGTTTTTAAATTCTTACCAAATGTTTCTTGAATTTTCGCCTCACGTTTCATCTAATTTCTTAACTCGCTTAATTATCACTTCCGAATAACTTGTCTCTCATACACTGATGCGCGTTGCTTAAATCGCTCAGGTCCGCACTAAAAAAATTCTCGCCTACCGGTAGGTACTTCCTTGATTTACAATCACTGGAATACAAAAGCTAGCGATAAATAAAAAAGTGGTACCGCACGGTTCGCTTGTCTGTGGAATTCTGAGGCGCTAGTCCACTGTCAGCGCTGAGACAACTGATTGCGGTCAATCCCGTTTTATAGGAAATATCGCATCCTCGATGTTTCCAGAGTTAATTAGAATAACCCAGTAGATTCTAGATTTCTGTGGATCGTTCAAGATATTTTGATAGTGCGCAATTCCTACAGATCTCGTGATAGGGATTTTTTTTTTAAATATTACTATTATCATTGACTGTCCCTCGTTCGCGAGACAGAATACTCAATATTGGAAATATGTAGGCCACTAGCAGATGATGTTTCATATTTATAAACTACGAATAAATAATGTTTTTTTCCTAAATTTTATTTTTAAAAATAACACTTTAAATACTGAACCCGCAATGTAGTTTTTTTAATAATTGCCAATCTCTTCTAAATTTTTCATATATGTGGTGTATAAAAGTAGAGGTAAAATATCAAAAATTCGTAAAATATTTTAAATGCAGTCGCCGAGGATTATTTATTTAACGTGTACTAAATTCTAGATTTGATGCATCTATCCCTTTTAAAATCATGTTTAATTTAAATTTGTAAATAATTTTTCCTACAATATCTCGAATCGAATGCAGCATAAGGGATTTTAGGTACTTCATAATATTAAAGAAATTATTTTTTAATGTAAAAAAAAAACATGTCAAAACATAATTACTCCCTTTATATTAACTCGTGGCGTCTACTTGCTTGCTTTCCGGCTTGCCGTCGAAAAAACTTTGAATCGATTTCTAACCCTTTTCCCGTGATCCAATCGAGCTGAAACTTTGCAAGCAGACTCACGACGATCAAGAAGATCTATCAAATTTTCGTTAAAAAAAATTAATAATTATAGTATAATTTTGGATTTTTCAAATTTTTAATGTTTTTTTCATATTTTTTTCATTTTTCAAGTTGTATGGATATTTCAACGCATATGGTAGACGCGAAACCCGAAAATGAGAAGGAGAGTATTGTAAACACTTGGTTTTTATGGGTTACTTTTTTTATTATTTTCAATCTACCGTACAAGACTGCAATAAAATTATTAAAGACCATCATCTGATAATGACATGATTAAACTTCAAATTAATATGAAATGTTTTTATTTATATTTATCAAATGCACCTTGAATTTCCAACTACGAAAAAATCCGTATTAAACTTATTATACCTATAGATTTCTAGTAATATCTGTATTAAATGCATACACAAGTTACCACATACAAGATAAATGAAAAAAGAGTAAAAATTAATTAAAACACAAAGCGATTTTACAAAAAATAATATATAAATTTATTGGCTGGTAGACGGAATGACTGAATCAAATCACTTAGCTTACAAGAGTCTTACAAATATAAGTAAAAACGATTTTTTTTAAATTATATATTTGAA
This sequence comes from Agrypnia vestita, assembly GCA_016648135.1. Taxonomy (NCBI): domain Eukaryota; kingdom Metazoa; phylum Arthropoda; class Insecta; order Trichoptera; family Phryganeidae; genus Agrypnia; species Agrypnia vestita. The sequence goes on along the minus strand of JADDOH010023497.1, from coordinate 61,590 downwards.
TTCTCAGAAGAGTGTGTCTATTATTTAAAGTAGTCTTGTAGAAAGCTGGTTAAATAAATCAGATCTTTATCTAGCGGAAATTGCTCTTTGACTTTTTGATCTGATAAAAGTATCACCACGCACAATATACAATAATATATGATATACTGAGTGCTTATAAAGTATATGGTAATTATAATCTTATAATTACCATATACTTTATAAGCTTTTGGAACAAAAATTAAATTGAAAGCCGATTTATATTTTCAAAAAAGATACATTCTGACAAATGAGTAACGAACGCAATAAAATATGTCACTGGAAATATCATTATAGCAAGGAATTCCTAAAATATTAACGAAAATCAAAAAACATTGTAAAGACGTATATACATAGTTCTCTTGGCTCAAAGGATTTATTTTAAGTGCATATTAAGGCAGAGTATCTTAAAGTTCCGAGGAGTCAAAGTGAATAGATTATGTAAGATTGAAAACTGCTTTGACGTACTTAGTACTTACGAGTTGAAGACACAAGTTAACTTATCGCATTTGGTTAAAAACTTCAAGTGCTTTCAATAACATTCCAGGTTGCTTTTTTGACATCATCTAATAGTACTTATACAAATATCATAATTAAAAACACGTTTTTAAGACGTAGTGTCTACCATACAAATTCTTATTAAGTAATTTGATTATAATTTCATGTGTTAGGGGTACTCATAAAAATATCCTTTATCTGTACATCTTTTTAAATAATTGTAAAAATATATATTTTTTTAATTTAGAAATTAATTTCTATTCTGTTTTACTTGTCTCTGAACGCTGGAGCTTATATATATATAGCTTTTCATTTGAAATTTCCTCAACGGAAATAAATGAATGAGCTCCGCTATTGTTCTTAGCATTACATGCAGCATAAATAAGCTTAGTTTAGAAAATATCGAACTCAACTGCATGTCTTGGCAAGTTACGCCTTAAAAATAAAAATTCAATCTTCGGAAACTCCTTCACCATATCTTACATTTCCAAATATATTATAGCCTTGTATAGCCTTCCCGCACATATTTTTTTTACATTTTAAGTTGTTCGTTGCGCTTTTTTTATATATAAACATATCTCTAATTGAAAAAAAAAACATATCGTGTTCATTCATATTAACCAAATTTTACAAATTATTAATTTATTTTTTCTTAAAAGCTTGAGTAAAAATATTAAGTTCATTCCTTAGTCAACCCTTTATCCTAGATAGGTCTGTGTCCCATTTCCTCAACAAGGCACCTCAAGGTGTCCTTGTTTTCCGAAGTACGGACTTTGGATAACTTTGTCTGGAAGAAAATAGAAATATCGGAGTGTTACATTTCTGAGACAAAAGTTTTTCTTCTCCAATATCTGGAATATGACTTTGTTGGTTTAATATTATTTATATAAATAACAAGATTTATAAATATAATAAGTGGTTAATATAAAGTTTTTTATAATAATAATAAAATTTAATAATTATATTAAATTTAATTAATTATTTAAATATAATTATTTAAATAAATATAATTAATTAAATGTAAAAATAATAATAATAATAAAAGACCACTAATTTATTGAATTATCAATATGTTTTAGGGCCAATAGTCCTCCCATCACAATTCACAATACATATACTAAAAATAAAAAATAGAAATTAAGACATAAAAAAATAACAAATTTATAAGGTGAAAAAATTTTAAAGAACTTAAATGAATTATTTATTATATATATATATATATTATAAAAAATATTATCTTTATTATAAAAAAAAAAACAAATTATTAATTATTTTCAAAAAGGATTTGGTTATTTATAATATTTAATGTGCTTTAAAGGTTTTTTCTGATTTCTGATACAATGATATTTTTGTATACTTACTTTGTTTTTATACACCTACTGTTTATTTATATAAATAAAAATCTAAATGTTCGATTGCTCAAAATCTTAAATCTATTAAAATTCATCAACTTTGCTTTGAAATTTTGACACAACACAACATTCCATTCGATTTCACACAAATTATTTGAAAAAAAAGCGCCGGTACCTACGTTTATACTGATATGAGTCAAAATATTTAGAATAATACCAAAAAAATGTTTTTTTTGTAAAACAGCGCCATCTGTCGGACATAAAAGCAACACAACCTATCTATAACCTATAAGATAGGTTTTGTTACTTTAAAGTCCAACTTTTGTTTACTTATTCCTGTTTGTTTGTTCGATTCAACTCAAAATTTGTTTATTTATTCCTTAGGATCCGGCGGGTAACATAGTCTCTTATGCTATTTTTCGTAAATAATTGAGTCTTATTAATTAAACAAAAATCAATCCGTCACATTAATTTTGAATGTCGAAAGTCACGTTGATTGACAGAATTGATAGGTGCTTTTATTATAATTGTAATTGTAATAATAATTTTTTACGATCATATTAATGCATATGTTTTTGGGTTACACTTTTGTATTCTTATTCGTATTTCTTCATTTATCTATATCTATAAAACTCAATGCTTGTCTTCTGTTCTCTATATAAATCTACACCGTTTGTCCGATTTTACTTAAATTTAGGACCTGGCGGGTATCATAGACATTTTTTCTCTCCAATTTTACCCCTTCCCCTCCCCCTGAGATATTTTGAATGCAAATCTGTACCGTCCGACCGATCGGACTCAAAATTCGGAAACTTATTCTTTAGAACCCGCGGGTAACATAGGCGACATTTCTCCCCTCCTATTTTACCCTTCCTCACCCCCTGATATATTTTCAATGCAAATCTGTACCGTTCGATCGAACGGATTCAAAATTTGCAAATATATTCTTTAATACCCGGCAAGTAATGTAGACGATATTTCTCCCCTCCTCTTTTACCCGTTCTCCACCCCTGATATATCTACACCATTTGACCGATCTGACTCAAATATTGCACACATATTCTTAGGAACCCAGCAGGTAGCATAGATAAAAATTTTCCTCTCCTAAATGTGGAGGGGAAAAATGTCACTTATGTTACCCCTCTCCCTCCGACGTATTTGGCATGCAAATCTGTACCGTTCGACCAATCTGACCCAAATTTTGAATACTTATTCCTTAGGATGAGGTAGTTAATAAAGGTGACATTTACCCACTCCTCTGTCCCCCCACCCCTTTCTTTTCTGTCAAAATCTACATCGTTTCTCCGATCTGAAATTTTGCATACTTCTTCTTCAGAACCTGGCAGATAAAGACATTTCCTCCTAGACATACAATCCATCCCAGCCTCGATTAAATGCAAACATTGTTTTTATTGGAGACTTTGTAAATCAATGTAATCTGTTTCCCCCCAAAAATTCATTTTTAATTTAATCTTTAACCCGTGCAACGGCGGGTACGAACAGCTAGTTAATAATAAAAATAATGTTTTTTTTTCAAATGCTTAATCGAAGTTGATTATTACGTTATGTTAGTTTAATAAATGAAGTGAAATCTCTTGTCTGATAAGACGTGTGAATTTTGCTTGCCGGTACATGATGGTAGGTTAATCTTCAAGTCAAGTTTGTTCAAACATTACTCAACATCTTGGAACAAGGAACAACTTCTAAATTAACCATCTGTTGGAAGAGATACGCATGTATTCGGACTTGTTAGCTTAAAACTAACAAGATGGCTGACAGTCTTGCTTACAATGTAAATACAATACAGATTTACAGAACATTTAATTTCCTCATTTCACTTTATGTCGAGAATTCCTAATGTCCATGATTACTTGGAGAAGTTTATAAATAAAATAAATTTGACAATTTCTCGAAGTATAAAAAAAAGATAAATGTGGATTTGTAACTATAATTTAATAAGCGCTTTTTAAAAACGGTTATTAAAAAGGTTATTTAAATATTTTTTTTCAAAGGAAATTTATGTATTTTTTTTAAATGGAGATGTAAAGATGGAATACGGGTCACATTAATATTTTGACCATTTGAAAACTATTTTTAATGTTTGCGATATAGAAATAGGACTAATAGGGTTAGTGTATTTACAATATTTGAAAAATAATTTTAAATAAATACCAAACATATGTAGTAAGTAACCTGAACTAAGGTTTTGATTAATGTTAAAGTATTTATTAATTTAAATGGTAATGTTAGTTAATCATCTAAACGGTTAATTAATAATGTAAAATGGTTTACAATTTAAACTCCATCACAACTCAACTTCAATATCTTAGAAAAATCCTAAACCATTAAACTTATAAAAAAACTTGCAAATGGCGAAATAAAATACAGAGACATCAAATTACAAAAAAATCTTGAAACATATCAACACTACACTAGAATATATTAGAACAAAAAGAGGACAATTGCGACTCATTGCATTGCGACAATTGCAGCCGAATGAAACTAGAGTACGACTTTCCACAATAAAATCTTCACAGAATTAAATAATTTAACCCATAAAAACAAATTTTTCATTATAAATCCTTTATACGCATGAAAAAGACCTATAGATATGCAGAATTTTTCTTTAACTCATTCAAACTCTTCTCTGTATAAGATGGATGCTTCTAGGAACGACTAATTTTCACCTGTTTTATCATAATGACGCCACGCAAGTGTGATTATTCAGGAACCCAGCCTTTCGAGCGCCATTCTTAGCATCTTGGAGAAAAAAATGAATATCGTTTAAAAATATTTCCAGATTTGGTGTAAAATAATTGTTTTTGCTTGTAGCTTTGCAAAAAAAATATAGAAAAAAGTAAAAACGCCAGAGGATTGAAAAGTAAAAACTCTACAAATCTCAATGTAATATTTATAGACCCCTTGGGTCCCTCAAACCGTTTTTTGAAATACCTGTTATCTTCTTAATAAGTACCTGTAAGTATTTAAGTACCTATTATTCAATTATCTTGGATATTACGAGTATTATTAGCAGTCAGTATTATTTCCAAGAATAATATTTTCGAATTTCCGTCAGTAAGTTCCTATGTAATAGTTGATCTCATTCCATTTTACCTATACCGTCAGTAACTATTATTCAATTATCATTGATATTAGGAGTATTATTAGCAGTCAGTATTATTCCCAAGAATAATATTTCGAATGTCCGTCCGTAACTTCCTATGTAATAGTTGATCTCATTCCATTTTCAAAACTATTATAATTTCAAAATTGTTATTCAACATAATTCTCTTTGTAATAATGTCGTCACTAACGCTTCACATGGAACGTTAATAATGATGAAGTGTATAAAAGTAGGTACAAAAAAAATTTAACTCTCTTCATTACAATGTCTGTCATTAATGCTACCAGATGGCTCAAATAATAATTAGGTATAATATAATAATGTACATCACTAACGTTATCAAGATGCTATGCAAATCTAGATAAAGCTGTTCTCCTAGCCTTAATTGGCGGTCGAAATATATATATCAAAGTACGTCATTTTTGGCGGGTTACAGCTAGTTTAATATCCAAATATAATAACAGAATGTAAAGCCTCAATCATTTTTCGTTTTTAAAGTATGATGCTCACCCTTGTTCAATTAAAATATCGATTTTTAACGTGGTTTCATGATATTTAAAAAGAATATCCATTTTATATCTGGATCTCAGGAATGAAATTTATTCTTTCAATGTGAAGTGCTGTTGATATATTTTTCAACGAGCTATTTTTAATGTTTTCGCCATTTCCACCCAGAGGCTTCCCAAACAAATTAAAATGTTACAAATAATTCAGGCCTTGTCGAGGGAATGACAAGCATTCCTTTTATACTTAGGCTTAAGCACTATACTCTCTAACTCTATTCTATACAGGTAACGCTTTTCTCACAGCCTTAACTGGCGGCCGAAATATATAATAAGGGATGTAATTTCTATCGGGTTATAGCTAGTCTTACTTATTAAACAATGTATTTAACGTTTCACCGATAATATTTTGATTTTAAGCATTATTTATTGGTTTGGCAGATACGTTAAAAACACTAGATATATGGGTTAATGAAATGCCGAATAAAAGGAAAATATCAGCTCTTCATACTACTTTCAGTAAAATCCTGGTCTTGCTACAGTAATTAAAATAAACGATTAGATCTATACATATTCGAAGATTTCTGAAACAGTATGGATGGTTAAAATGTTTGAAGAACTCTTAGAAAGAAGATACGGTTAGAAAGAACTGGAAGAATCTAGAATACACAACATTATACTAGAACTTAAATTGAATAATATTGGTGTTCCAATGACAAGTGGAAAACTTAACAGTGACGATAATTGCGAATTACAGTGTTGTGTCTTTGTTTATTAAATAAAAGTTTTAATTAATTTCATTCATTTCGTCTCCAACTGCTGCAACCCGTGTCAATATTCAAAATTTATTAATTAATTCTTATCTAATCTGATCTAAGTCCACATTATCCTAAACTACCCCCCACAACCCTACACTAACTAACCTTACCTTAGAAACTACTTTTCCCTTGTAATTTTTGAATAGCAATCCTTTTGTATGAAAATTGTACATTTTATTATTAGTTTTTAAGTTTAAGAGAGTTTAAAATTTACGTGGAGATGTTGCATAGTTACTAATTAGTTAGTGGTGTAACGGTTTTTGACGATTAACAATAAAATATGTGGGATATAAACATTAAATGAATATTAATAATTATAAATAATTAATAAAATAATTAATAAAATGTTAATAAAATAAACATCGTTAGTTAATTAATTAAAATGTATAATTGGAATGAAAACGCAAGATTCGAGAGAACAAATATTTACAACTGTGCATTATTTCTTTATAATATTAATAAATGTTTAATTCATAAATTACAAAGGTAAGGGAATACAAAGCAAATCGTGAACAATGCCGTCTTTCATTTGAATAGAGCTTAGTGTTAAGTAATGTTAAACTAAATGGAGAGCAGAGAACGTAAGTATCACTGCAGGTCGTATCTTTAACGTCCTGTTGTCAGAAAACACATTACTAAATGTAGTAAAAGTTAATGTAAATCTAAAAACATGGCAGGAGGACTTGAAATATCTTCTTTTGTTCAAAATAGTTATAAATGTAACTTTTACTTGAAGTTTGAAAATAATTCTCTTAATATAAAATTAAGAATTAATATGAGATGATGGTAAGAGATAATATCGTTCTTTTAGAGGTAAAACTCATCACGTGACATTGGAGTAGTTTTGAAACAATGAGGTTTAAACACAACATGTCATGTGATATTAAAATTATTTAAAATGTTCAAATTATGAATTTTTACCCCCAAATAACCAAAAGTAGACGGGAAAAATTCACTTACCGATGTTAACCTGAAAAGATATGGAAAAAATATTTTGTTTTTATTAAAATCATTTTGGTCAATATTGCGGTTAGTGAGTTTTACTTCTAAAGGCGCGATATTATCTTATATTAACAATATTTTTATACATATGTATGTGCTAAGAACACTGTTACTGAATTTTGTCCACAGAGAGATAATTATTAATTAAGATAAATTATATAAGTCTCACAGAGATTAAACTATTTATCTGGAATGTATGGAAGTATTTTTTTATTAGGTGGCTACAGAGTCGATCACTCGTATCAGCTTAATTAACGATCACTTTACACGACACAACGTTTACCAATTCCACCATAAACATATCCACACATTAGCAAAGTTTTTGAAAGTTGTATATACGTTCTTTATCAGTCCTTTTTCAAACAATAAAAGGGACTGTAATATTGCCATCTGTGGGCGAAAATTAGTACTTCCCATGACAGTTCACATAGATGTAGCCGCTGGTGATGATACCTCTATGAGAGTCAATATCTATCTGTCTGTAGATACTTAAATTTTCAATATTAGAAAGTAAATAAGTGATCATCTAGATTTTTTTAAAATGGAATTAAATTGTTTATGGATATTTAAAAAATCCTTTAGTCTAAACCTACGCGGCCATAACTGGTACATGAACACTTGCGCAGATGAGACACGAGAAATAGAAATAGCGAGAGGAAGATCAGTTTTTTTTTCATTTTGTATGGAGAAAATACTACACCGACTGATATAATGGTAGACTCGACATTCTTTTGAAAATTTAAAATTTTACTATCTCGGTGGCCTTCCAGGATGGTTCTCGAATCTTCGACCACTCTTAATCTAGTTGACTGTGAAACCATGCAAGCCAAATGTGATGGATAGAAACGATATAATATTTAATTTAAAATCCCTGAAGTGTAGAAGGCATTCTCATCCTATAAATAGATTACTTTGGAATAGCAGCTGTTGTATGGAAGGGCCCATTAGTACTTGTGAGACACAAAGCGACAACTATTTTTTGCCTACTTGCAAATTATCTTAGTATTAAATTTGATTTATTATTTCATAATGAAAATGTCTGAAAATTGTAGAGAAGTATGTACTTTATTCGAAAGAACATGAAATACTGGCTAACTTTGTTTTGTTCTATGCCGATATGAACGCAATAATACAGATGTGTTTTCCAACAGAAACAATGTAACACAGATGTAAGAAATATTTTTTTATTTAATAATTGAAAACAAATGAAAAATTGAAACACAACTAAGCAAATCAGTCATGGCGTAGTGTTAAATTTATATTTAAAAATTCCGTAGCTCATGGAATAAATGACGTTGTGAGCCGAAAATAATTGCGTTACCCTAGAAATTCCGGACGGAAAAAGCTGTACAAGTTTCATGTCTTCCATGTAGCATCTGTTGTTTGCATCGTTTGAAAGTTTTTGCGGCTCCAGACAAACCGATTTTCTGTTTTACATATAAATTGCCAATAAACAAAGAACCTATCTAGCATTTTTTAATGTATTTAGGTACGTATTATTGCACGTGTCTTTAATACATTGTGTTGCCATGGACGTACAATTGAATATTATTCTAGACGTTTGACAATATTTTTCGACATGATAATTTTGGAAGCAAAAAAAGAACAACCAAATATAATGTGAAACCAGAAAATGAGATATTAGAAAAAGAGACAGTATAAAATACATAGGTTTTATAATAGATTCAAAACTAATATTTATAAAAAATACTGAATATGTTGTGAAGAAAATTACAAAAAAGTGTCCTTTCTTGGAAGAATAACAAGATACATAACTAAAAATACGAGTTTATTAATATAAAATACTATGATTCTCCCACACATAGATTATTGTTCCAATATATTAGGTCCTTACATATGAAATTGGCGTTTAGTATGGGAGGAACATAAAGCCGATTTTTTTTTATTATAATATATTTATTTAATCAAAGTATGTACCATTGCTATCTATGCACTTTTGCCATCTCATAGGTAGTTCATCGATCCCTTTACTAAAAAAACCATTCGGACGGGAATCAACAAAATCTTTGAAGGCGGTTTGGACTGCCCCATCGGAGCTGAATTTTTTCCTTTGAAAGAAGTTATCCAAATTTCGAAAAAAATGGTAATCTGTTGGGGCAATGTCCGGAGAGTACGGTGGATGTCTTAGACATTCCAATTGAAGCTCCTCTAATTTGGTAGCCGTCTGTTGTGCAGTGTGTGGTCTAGCGTTATCATGAAGCAGCAGTGGCCTAGAGCGATTAACCAGCCTCGGTTGTTTAGCAGCTAGCTTTTCCATCATGGTTTGCAGTTGCTGACAATAGACATCTGCCGTAATCGTCTGGCCAGATTTAAGAAAGCTGTAGTGAACGACACCAGCACTAGTCCACCAAACGCTCACACGTAACTTTTTTGGAGTCAATTTTCGCTTGGGCATGGTGAGGTACCCACCTTTCAAGCTTTTTCACCTTACCAATTTGCTTCAAGTGGATTAAAACAGTTTTATCACTAACACCGCAGCCTGCAGCTAACTCGGATGTGGTTTGCGATGGATCCGCTTCCACAATAGCCTTCAATTCTTCATTATCAACTTTGAGGAAAAAACAAATGAATTATAATTTTCAAAACACAAATACATGAGTAAATAGCTGTATAAATTTGGATTTGGAATTCCTAACAAAAGAGAAGATATTTGAGATCAAATTTGCCAGTACGGCAAAACGCCAATTTCATATGTAAGGACCTAATATTACTTATAAGTAATAAAGAAATGCTAAAGAATCTTCAAATAGTACAAAACAGAGCGATGCGCATAATATTGAAGTGTAATAGTAGAACAAAAATAACAAAAATGCTGAATGCCCTAGGACTAGAAACAGTAAATCAAAGAATAAAGTATAATGTATTGGTGCAAATATTTAAAATTAAACACGAATTAGTACCCAAATACTTTGATGACAGGATGAAGCTGAATAGAGATTTTCATTCTTACAATACAAGAGAAAGCGACAACATCAGACCTTTGAAGAAAAACCTCACATAGTTGTATGATGTATAAAGGTCTAAAAATATTCGATAGTCTGCCAAAGGAAATTCAAAACACGGTGAAAAGAAGGAGATTTAAACAGGAGTGCAAAAATTTTATTGAAAAAACTTTAACTGACTACATGGAATGCAATATGTTTGACTGATACCACTTAGTTGCCCACACAACATTTTGTGTGGAACTAAATATTTAAGATATATAAATAAATAAAAAAATAAACATTAGGTTTCCATACAATATTTAGTGGCTAAAGTTGTGTCGATTTTGTATTTAATTTATCAATTTTCTGTAGGCATTTACTGCTTGAAGGCACTTCATCAGTGGGATTCTTGAGCAATGAGTAAATTACTAGCCCGAACTCATTGATGAGATTGGTGTGTAGTGTTCTAAAAAGTCTAATTATAAACCTCATTTAATGTAAGTTTGAATAATCAGCAAAAAGATTACGCATAAATATTTTTCTAGTGTTAGCAGACACGACAAACGAAAAAATTACTTGTTACTTTAATTAAATGCTTAGTAAGCAAAACATATCCAGCTTGTTCGCTTTGAATATATAAATAAAATTGTAAATTCGAGAGATTTACTTGATAAAATTCATTTAATTTCATTGTTAGTTGGCCATCTTATCACACTGTAATTTATAATGATGAATTTAAATCATCTTATTATTCTGTACTGTATCGACATTTTCTCGCAGACTTACTTCTTATAATATATTATCTCAGAATCTGTAATTCATAACCATTGAGTAAATGTATCTCATTTTTTATCATCAGTCGTTTTCTATAGTATAATGTAATGTATAATAAATAGCAATTCATCTTAGAATCGAATACAGCTACTGTCATATCGTGAACTTTTTTTTCCAAGAAGATAGCTTGTAATCTTCTTTTTTTGTGATCTAGAAACGATGTAGCTGCAAAATCAATGTCTACTGTTTCATGAGAAGAGACCACATATGTCTCTAGCATAGCCCCTTGAAATATACGATTCCTATTTGGAACATACATATAATTTTTGAAAAATTCGATGTGTAGATGTTCTTACGATGGAATTGGTGAACGTTGCCAGCTCCTACAAGATGTAAACCGTGGGCCATCATACAAAAACACCACACACGTTTCTCATATAAATAGCTTCGTCTCTGTGAGACTTCGATAATTTATCGTAATCCTTTATTTATTTTATCTACAGCCAGCATTACATGCACTTATAATTTGTTCATTCTTTTTTTTCCACAAAGATTTTCCAAACATGAGTCTCAGCGACCGCGTTTCCATCGCATTCAGTGTAGTTTCGTTATTTTTTACCATTTCTAGGTTTCACTTCCAAACATTTGAGCCGGCTCCATCATCTACTGTTAATCTTGCATATTGTGACAGATTTATCAGCCATAGTAGCATTCAGAGCACCACTTTACTTTTAATTATATTGTCAAGAGATGTAATAACAGAAGGAATTACACGTAATCTATCTGTCTCACTATCCTGGACATTTTAAATTAAATTGGAAATTACTGGAAGGGTCTACAAAAAAATTACTTCGATTCGAGATTCGAGAATCTTCTGGAAACTTGAAAATGTATATAAGTGCGACGACGCCATCGAGACAAACAGTTTGTTGTGAAATTTCAGTGATCACACAGAAACAAGAAGTGAAGCGGCAAATCAATGTGACCAGCAATAATACATTAAGAGAGGACTTACCCATCGAGCGTACAATAGTGAATAAATGCGAACACAGACGTGTGAATATCCTGGAAAGATAAATATTAAGTATTCCACAGACCTGTGATTATTGCGAAATGATTTTGAATTAAAGAATAATCCTGAAATTGAATTCGTATCCAGTAACTTTGGTGATAAAAATAATATATTTTTATTATAATAATATAATAAAAACTTAATTTGTTAAATTTTTTGATTTGGCTCCCATCGTCACAATCCCATAAAAATATTATTATAAACAAAGAAATTTAATTTATTCTAATGGTGTTAATTCTTTATTCTCAAGTTTTTTCGTTCTGACTTTAATTTTTCATCTCATGTTTTTGACGACTTTTTTAATCAAAACATAAAAATATTAGTCAAAGAACATCTGGGACTCAGAATTTGACCCAAATTTCTTAAGCAGTGTGTGGAATGGGAGGTTAGTGTAATTGCCAAAACAATTTCTTATTCGGTATTTTTGGAAGACACCTCATCTCACGGCTGCGTAACTTAAGGGACTTGTATAAGTGTAACTCGATTGAGTTGTTCCTTGCGGTAATGCGGTCCTTGGCGGTAAATAAAGTCGTAAGCGCTAGAATGATCGCCGACCTCCGATAGGAGATGACACCATAAGAAGAAGAATACATATAATAATCGCCTATTATTTTTTATTGCTTCTTTATGACCGACCAACACAAGTGTCGAATATTCAGGGTCAAAATTGAGGGCTCGTTTGGTCATGGAGCGCGGGTGGATAAAATACGGAAGTGGATATGAGGATATTGCAAGAAAATATCCAAACACCAAAGATGATGCATTGATGCCAAGATTGTAAATATTTAGTGGTGGTCAATTTTAATCACTTAACATTGAAAGGCTAATTTCAATAAATTTTGAAGAAATTAATGTATAAATTAAATTATACCCATAAAAATATGAATAAATTAGATAGATGCACAGAGGAAATCTATGTTTTGAAAAAATGTTTAGTTATCACCGGGATATGAACTTGGATCTTTTCCTTGCTGGGGAAAGCGATACTAATCATTTTTATGAGAATATTTTTGGTTGTGGAACAAATCATCTGAGACTTCATTATTTCTTATAGTAAAATTTACCTTGACATACGAGTGCTTTAGATTACAAACACGTTTCTGGAAAAAATAATGATCGCTTTTTAAGGTTAGTTTCTATACAAATGTATGTACATACATGCCTTTTACATAAAAAAATCTTTTTAAAATGTCGTTCATTGTAAAAATCTTCAATCTGTCTCCAGTAAAATTCTAAATAAATTTTCATCCTCTGGCGGCATTAAAAAGTTTGAAGGGTAAGGAATAACGTACAAGAATACAATCAAAGCAATTTCCTTTGATTATCAAAAAAAGCTTGGTTGTGAAGTAGATGCCATTTTTATGTGAAAATATTACTATTGTGGGAGAATATTTATAAAAATGGTTTCTTACAAATCTATCTATTATGTATTATTTATTTTGAACACACCATTCTGTATCTCGAATCATTCCCACCCAAAATAGATTCAAAAATCAAACCATGCTATTAGATTTGTATTTGATAGAAATGTATTATTTGCTAAATTCCTCGAATAGCGAATTTCTTAAGGCACCTTTCGATTTTCCTTTCACACATATTCAATGCTATCTGATGGAGATAGACTCGTTTGATGAATCCATTGAGGTACACTTTCTTAGATTGAAATTTACAACTAAATACAATATCCCTTTCACTGGCGGATTTAGGAAAGTGAATTTTGTTGTGGGTGTGAATCTTTGCAAAGATTAAGATAAGGATTTTTTCAAGGGTTAACAGATTGTGAACGTTAGATAATTCTATTCAGAACTGATATTCAACTAAGTTTCTCTAAGTTTTCCACCCCAAACGCCTCCATAATTCGAATTGATTTTATTATAAACGTATACCGAAAACACGTTTTTAGGATGGACGCGGGCAGAAGTTTGGCGCAGTTAAGAATATGGTAGTTTCTCCGATTTTTCCAAGTTCAAGTTCCCGGTAGGTAAAGTTGAGTACATGATTTCAAAAAAGGAATAAAATTAAAACAATTTCTAGTATTTCTAAATTTATCCAAAACTTTATCCAAGAATCAAAACCATAGACAACATAAAAACGCCGTTAAATAGTTAATTCGAAGATTTTTCCAAAAGACATGTTCTGTGAAAAATCATTTATAGATCATAAAAAATTTCCAAAACACATGACAAAAAACATGATCATACAATAAATCCTAAGTACCTACAACAAAACCAAACTAACCTAACCCAATCATATCAGAACGTAACTAACCTAACCTAACCCAAAAAAACATGACATTAGCAAAAGCCTGACGGATAATCTCATTCGACAATTTAACCCAAAAAATATTTGAATGATTGAAAAGTGTAACACTTATATACATTTTTTTAAATAAATTCTCCCATAATACATAGTATATTCTGAAGTTTTTTTAATACTCGCGACATAATTAAATATTATCACTCCATTATAGAATGCGCGTTTCATAACTTTTCACTTTTTAATACATTGCATATACAAGGCATTTTAATACATTGTATTATACACAGAATACAGAAACATAATAGTACTATCTTTGCTAGTGGTTGGTTGACGGCCAGTACAGTGACTTTTGATATTACGTCATGATCTTACCTCGCCTATACTAAACTAAAGATGGAGTACTAAGTTATCAAACGTTTCCTTTACCTTATCATGAGTTCCAAAATAAGTACAGATTTTTTGATCAATCTTGCTCCATAATTATTTCTACATAACAATTTCACAAGACACACGTTCGCGACACCTCAATAATCCACACAGTACGGTAGCCAGCTGTCGTGGCAGAATACCTTTATTTCTCCTTTTGTTGGGATCTTATATACACTTACTCGAACAGAAGTGTCACATAATACCATTTTATTACGTCAGAACTGGTAATACACCTCATACTTGAATAATCGGTGACACACTTGTTGGAAACACTTTGGAGCAATAATGGCAGCTATAATGGTTGTCCCTACAACAGCGCGCAGGACAACTTGCGCGCCGACAATAATTCCCACGTGTTTCAGAGTGCTTCACAAAACTGAAAAGCTAATAATAACAAAATTTAACGCTTTGTGAATATGACGGACATAAAAAAATATAATTTCATTTCTTTAATATTCGATTGAGTCATTTAGGCACAATGAGGGCGTATACTGACAAAGAAAAAAGTAAATTGCATTCTCTTGTTCAAATTCGATTTTTTTTCTATAATGTGCTCCGTGGTTGAAGTTAAACTATTTCATAGATTGTTTAATAAAATTTGCACCATTATAAGTAGAACTGTAGATCAGGTTAGGTTAGAGTAAAAAAAAATTTTTAATCATTTATAATTTTTTAGTTTTGATCTGCGTGATATTGTCGGCACCTAATTGTCTCCTCTCTGCTGTCAGCGTTGTACTGCGCGCATTAGCCTTGCGCGCAATTATCGGGATGTCGTTAAAATGATGCATTCGAATATGCAGTCGATACCCTGGATACAAGAACTGGAACCCCCGACTACTTGATTAACGGGATTAATCAAGTAGTTAACCACACTTTCAAACCCTTCAAAAAATGAAAAATGGTTATATTTTATCAGAATAGATGATATATATTTTTTCGTACACCTATTCAGAATGTATATCTACTTCATTTGAGTAATATTTTAAATAATTAAAAATTTTCTCATATTCATAGTTTCGTTTATTTGAGATATCTATAATTTATCTTAATTAAACGCAAAGCTGGTTGACATTTAATCCACTTCGATTATTAAACTTAATTAAATAGAAAAGATCTAAAAGAAAATCATATATTTGGATCTGTCCAGGTTTCACTTCCTGAGTAGTGGCTGATTTATGCTTAATGTGGTGGCTTAATGAATATATTAAAATAATGAAAAAAATTAACACTTGGTATAAAAACACTATTCATTGTTTTATAAAAAGTATTTTTTTTTTATTAATACTATGTAACTCCCTCAAATTCAACCATCACATAGATGATATCTCTAGGCGAGCATCCAAAACTCTCGGATTCATCCTCGGAACAACAAAAGAATTCCACGACACAGTTACTATCTATAAATCCCTCATCAGAATCCTTCTGGAGTTCTCATCAATAATTTGGTCACCCGATTACGAAACTCACAAGTAAGTCGAAAAAATCTAGAAAAAAATTCCTTAAATCACTGACACACCAACAAGGCCTAAATGAGTTGCTCGATATATACGACAAAAGACTCGAAAATGTCCATATAATCTCATTAGAAAAAATACGAAAAATCACAGACCTTATGACACAACAAACTGGACTCGCTCTCAATACTCTCGCAAATAGATATAAATATAAACGTCTACAACACCAACATAGGTTATTTCTTTCCTCTACCTAGAATGCTAAACCAGTACAACGAGGTCACGTCATGTAACCCCAACATCGACATATTTCACATGACACAACCTCAGTTTAAGAGAGAAATTATATCACTACTGACCGAAAATAATTTGAGCGTGTAAGATGAACTCTTCGGAAATCAACCAAAAAAAAAATTTTTTATTGCCACAAAGACGCGGGTATACATTTTTTGACTCGGTCGACCTGGGAGAATACGTGCCTATTATGCCGTGCGGAGATTGTGAACTTTGTCCATCTTGTAGTCGCATATTGTAGTATACTTATATTGTATAATGTTTTATTGTAAAATGCTTTATTGTAAAATGTAACTGTACTAATCACTTTGTCCTAAATGATTATCCATTAGGGTCTTTCTGACCTGTCGATAGTCTTTAAATTAAAAAAAAATTAAAAATAATATCACCACAAAGTTATGTTGCTGTTATTGAAGAAGAATAGATGTAAAAATATATTTTTTTGTTGAGTATAGCATTAACTTTACGGTTGGACATAATTTTTAATTTGAGAAAACTAACAAAAATTGTTATGTAAACTAATAAATTATGTAAACCGCAAATCAGTGCAGTTTATGCAAAGTTTTTTAGTTTTCTCAAATTGATAATTAATTAAGTAAAGCTAATTATTTACACACATAGTATTCATCAAATGTAAACAATATTCTTTAAAGAAAGATGTTAATCATCATCTTTGAAAAATGTCAATAGAAATGATACATTACATTTCCTCAAAATTCTTTCTTTATTCACAAATTTACCATAAAGGAAAATGATGTTCAATACGCCAGGTTGCGCCGCGCGTCAGAAACACTCAATTGTTTTGAAAACAATGATTATAAACATCTTATCTAAAAGCCAAGTTTCTTTTTATTTTATTTATGAAAGCTTCTAAGTCAACACCGTCTGGATTTCTGAAGTTGTATGAAAACCAATTATAGTCAGCTTTTACATCAATCCCTATCACATTTTTTGGCGTATTTCCTTAAAATACACAAGATTAATTAATATTAGGGTTTCTGAAAAACCGTAAGTGATAAAAACTTTTTGTTTTTTTAAACTTAAACTTGAGTAAAAAAGAAAAAAACCAAAGAAGTATAATTTTAAAACCACTTTATTTGAACTCAATTATTACAAGCGAATTTTTATTTTTATTTCAAATAATCAAATTGAAGAAAAACTTATTTATTTTAATGTTTGTTGTTTAATCGAGACAGCAATTTGGTACAAAAATTGGCACTTAGGGAAAAAGTCCTTTCAGCGTATGTAGATATCGATTTATTGTAGTTAAACCCTTGATATAATAGATTGAGTTTTTTGGTCTCATTACAAGTAATTTTAAATAACGTAAATACCTGCTTCATCGATTGAGGTGTATCGTTTATTTTTCTGGAACCATCATCACTTTATTAATCTTCTTCTGTCGCTCATCCACTATCCTAAAAGTTTTTAACTCACGAAGAAAACGAAATCTGCGGTTTTTGAGAAGGCTTTCGTTTTTTGGCTAGCTGTAGGTTAAAAAAACGCTTCAACGTTTTTCGGTTCAATGTTTCAGAGACTGTCATCTATACCTATAAAACTCAATATCTGTTCTCTATATAAATGTACACCGTTTGTCCAATCGATTCAAATTTTGCATACTTATGCTTTAGAACCAGGCGGGTAACATAGATGACATTTCCTCCCTATTCTTTTACCCCTTCCTCTCCCCCTGATATATTTTCGATGCAAATATATACCGTTCAAATGGAACCTTTCTTCCCCCCTCATTTATTTTCAGCTTGACTGGGCAACGCCGGGTACGAACAGCTAATGTACTCTATAATTATGTATACTGTACACAAAGAAGACAATCATTTGATTTTGGTCAAAAATCAAGTTTTACTATCGTATATATTTTTACTCTCTCTCTCTCTCTCTTAGTCGATGAGCTAATTAATCATGGTCCTCTGTAACCGAATCTAACTGAACAACGTAACCAAAAGTTTTCTAAAGCCTAACAGAAAATTTTCTTACCGAGCCTAACCTAACGTAACTTTACGAAATGTAACATACCGTAAACAAATATTTTTTATCGTGAGGTAGTTTATGCGAGGTCATGTTAGCAGCTGTTCCTTGTGTAATTGACTGGTATTTAGTGTATTATAATATAGTTAAAAAAGCATTTATTAAAATAAACGGGATACAATAGCAAAAATAAAATCATATAAAATTAAACGGTTGAAACGAAACCACACACAAATGAAAAGAGACAAGAGAGTACTTGTTCAAAATATAACTTATATTATATTATATTTAATTTGTTATTTATAATTTTCAAATTGAAAATCGTTTTTTTTACCGTATTTTTTTCATTTACCAAATATAATGCCAACTATAAAGAGAATGTCAATTACTTGAAATTCTTTCTGGCTCAACACGGGTCTGACCATCGAAGTAAGAAAGATGACAGGGTAGATTTTTCCCCGAATACTCAAAATGTATTAATCTAAGAAATCTCCGGATAAACTTTATTTTGTCGCGGCACTTGAAAAGAGCGCAAAAAAATGGGATAATGTTTTTTTAGTCAAAGTAAGGAATATTGTATGGATGTTAATTGTATTTATTTATTTATTGTCCCGTTTCATATTGTTCGAAAGATTGGAAAGGATCGTATCACACCCGAGAATACTGTAATAAGGAAAAAATGAAGATGTCTGACTCCAGCGCCAGACTGCTAAAGCTTATCAGAATTAAAATCGTCGGACAACTAATCATGTTTGAATGCTAACAATCGTGATTTAAATACATCTTCGGGAAGGCTTAGGTGTTCATTTCATGAGTTTTTCGTATTTGTTTATCATTTATTAGTTAATTTTCACCTAAAAAAAACACCGGGAGCAAGTAAAGAGATAAAACAACATATATAGGAACACGCGCAAAATCCGCTTGATCCGATTGATTGTACTTATATATTATTTTTCAATAATTTTAAACGGTACATACCATGTTTTGTATTATTAATTAACATGCCAGGTATTTTGTAATTTTGAATAATGGATGGTTAAAACGGATAGCATTTGAAGGGTTGTTTGATGTTCGTGTTTTACCAATTGTAAAAAGGTGTTATTCTATTAAATGAGTTCCAGAGGCGAAAAAATGGTTGTTTACTACATTTTTTTAGGGAAAATGAGATTATTTTAATTTTTTGCGCATAAATTCTTTTTTTTAGTTTGTAAATACTTTTTTGATATTTTAATGACATAAATCAATAAAAAATAATCTTGAATTAACTATAAATCATATTTTTCAAAGGCGAAATGAAAATGTTTAATTATATCAAAATGACTTGAATATTAGTTAACAACTTATTGCCACGGGGTCTTCATTTATGAGCACTTGAAATTGTTATTAATAACAGATTACGTTTAAAAAATTATTACTTTTTCAGAAACGTTTAAGAGTATTTGAGATTTTATCAAGCGCAGTTGCGACATTTATCACATTGTATGCAATATGATTCAAATTTTAAACATGTATACAAAAATATTTGCAACCTGTCGAGTTCTATAGTATTCATTGTGGAAGAAAAATTTCAAAGGAATACCTCGGGGGTATGCGAACAATGCACGGGATAGAACACAAAAAAATTGCGATTTAAGCTTTCAGGAACAAAGTTCAGAATGGAATGTTGATTCTAAAATAAACATGGGTTGAAAAATACTCATTATTTTAATACAGGGTGACGCATAAATATTGGTAAATTCATTTTTATTATTTATTCACTTACTTTTTATTTATTGAAGAAATTCGTTTTAACATTTGTTTACACTTAACATATATAATTCTTCTGTACGTCTGTATGTCACTAAACTCCTTCGTTTCGTTTTAAAATTTGTTTACAGCATAACATAATGATATCAATATTTACATATATATGATTCTTCTGTATGTCCTGTATGTCACTGAACTCATCCTAAACGTCTGGCCTGAATTTAATGAAATTTTTTGCGAGCAATTGAGTGCATTGTTGGACTGGATGGTTTATATTCACAACTGGACCCGGTAAGTGGCGCTGCAGTCGGGTTCTAGGATTTATGCCACCCAAACGAAAAATATACGTTCGGGCGGGACAACGTCAGACGGGTCCGCTAGTATATTATAAAGACGTTCTGCTTCTCTATATTTTTTTTAAATAGAGATGAGAACACGGAATATTTGTCGCATCAATATTCTTACTATTTTCAATTTAAGCTAAACGCTTTTGCTATGAAAAAAGGACTGCCTTAGTATTGTTCAGGAATAAATTAATACAAGTGAGAAAATATTCGCCGCAGCACGGGCAAAACAATAAAAATATATGTTTAAATAAATAAATGATTATCATCAAATCTCAAAACACGTATTTTATGTTTCTTATTAGGCTTAGGTTGTCGGTTATTTAAATTACGATATTCAAAAATTTTAACCGTATTTCTAAGAAATGGAAGAAAATTATAGTATTCTCAATGACGGTAATGTGTTGTTGAAAGATAATCGGTTTAAATATCTGGCTACAAATGTGACAAAGAATAATGATATTCAACAATAAATAAAAAGCATGATAGAATCAGAACAACATTATTGTTATTCCACTTTACAAAAATAACTTACAATAAAGTAATTGTCGTGAACACGCCGTACAAGTCGAAATAAATAGTTCGCTCAAAATACTCGTACTTTACCAAGCTAAATTATATAAAAATATAATATTATCGCAGGTTTCATCAGAAGTCGAGAAACATACGGTGAATCGTTGAAAAATAACGGATTAAGTCTCAACATGAGACGTTATATTGTCGATCTTTTGTGCCTGTACAAAATTATTAATAATCTTATCCAAAGGACATTGATATCCAGAGGCAAGCAAGCATCTTGGAAATATCAGATCATTAAGGAAGCATCAAGTTGTGAAAATATTATTATTAAGCTGTATTAAATTCAAACTCGGTACCTACCACAGCAACATTGCTTACCTTAATTTGATTTCACTTATTTTAATATCTTTTACACGAAACTTTAACATATTGACAATTTTTGTATATGTTGGGGCTTCATTTTTTTTTATACATAATTTTACATGCGACAATGTTCATCATTGCGAGATGGCAGTACGCTAAACTAGATAATACTATTGTTAGTTAACTCGTGATCGAAACGATGCTAACGAAATTATCGCTACCACATGGCGCTGTTTACAAATATACTACGATTTTGCAATAATTTTATTTGTCGTTGTGGTGTCCTTCTTGTGGCAGTCGAGGATTCTTCTGTGGGGAATTCTGGGTCTTTAAATAATGCGCCGGAATCTCTTAACAAATTTACGGCGTTTCGGACTGATTACAATAATATTCCGCGATAATAAGGTAATATAGTGGCGGCTGAGACTTAGCTCTCCAAGCCTACACTTTCAAAACCTTTCCTGTGGCTTTCACGCACTCAGACAGACGTCACATTCAGATACATTAAAGTCGTAAAAGATAAATTTTAATTGAAATTATGTAAAAAATTCAAGCGAATTTAAGCAACTAGAGATCGTAGGTTGTATCGAAGGTACTGTCGTGTACTGTCAAATCAGCAAAAATACCATTTTCGTTTAAATCTTAAATCATCCAATTAACTCTATATTATTTATCCTTACGATATTGATAATTTCAATATATAAGTGGTAATAAATAATATTTTTATTAATTATTCAGTGTCTCATAGCTAGTAGCAAAAATTTTACAGGTGAGTTCCTGCCTTGCTAATGAGATGAAAATGTTTAAGCAACCATGACCTAATATTAATACTTATGGAGATATGCAATATCAAAGTTTGTATTTTTTTCAATATTTCTAACCTATTTTTTTAAAAAGTTGAACTATCATTACAAATACTTATCGATTATGAAAAATTCATTCGATACAAGTCAAATAAAATGAAAAAATTTTGAGAAAATTGAAAATAGAATTTTATTACAAGGTTTTTATCATTTTATTTGAGTTGTACTGAAGCAGTGAATTTTTAATAATCGATATAAGTTACTGTAATTATAGTTGAACTTTTTGAAAAAAATAAGTCAGAAATATTGAAAAAAATGCAAACATTGATATTGCATATCCCTATAACTACTGATATTAGGACACGGTTGCTTGAACATTTTCGACTCATTATTAAGGCAGGCATCCACCTATAATTTTTTTGCTACCATCTATTGGACACACTGAATAATTAATAAAAATATCATTTTTTAACAATTATATATCGAAATTATCAATGTCACCAGGATACAATGTAAACTAACAAATTTAAAATCAAAACTCGAAGTAAAGACAATAAAAATATAAAATATAGTGTATGGGAAATGAATAAATAATTGAAAGTTATTTACTTTATACAACGTTCTGTCATAAAAACTCTGTAAAATAATGGCTGAACAGTGCTACCATATGAAAAGTCCTTACGGTGCATGTTCAGCAGGGTTTATCTCAACCTGTAAATGAATGACGCTAAAGATGTTCTGAGCCGCAAATTTCATTTCACGCGCGCCCTTATAACGGTGAAATAAAAATATTCGGTACATAAACAACGGACAACATACCGTCATTGGAACTCAGCGTGCATCTGACAGCTTTCAAAAATATCACAAACCGCCCGGGAACAGTATTATTCGTCCCCCCTCTGTGTTAGAACCGAGCATAATGAGTATGGGTAATAAATTCGTAAAAAGTTTGAAAGCCTGAAAATTAATCAGTGATAAAAATATTCCAGGTATTGCCAGTCGTCTGGGCTCTTGTCAAATGCGTCATAATTTTTTTTTTCAATTTTTCTTCGTCCATAAAAGATGTCTCGTATGAAATATCAAAAACCTCCTGAATACGAGACATAAGTCTTCTTCATTTTATCCACTAGACAAATCGCTACCCTACTCGAATAAGTTGACGAAATTCTATATTTAAGTTAGTTATCAATTATTCCTGGTGTTGAGATATGAGAAACGTATAAAGAAGTCTTTTTAGGGTGGTCCATGATTTAAAAAATATACAGGTATCATTACCAGCTGCGAAATCTACGCATATGTCACGGAAAGGATTATAGATGACCCAAGTATTTATGACCTGTATGATCTGATTTATGTGATTTTTGAAAGTTGTATATAGTATGTTCTAAATTATTTTCTTTCATATATTCGAATAGACTATTCTACAGATATCTATGGTCCTTCCCATGACACAGTATACAACGATTTCACAGCTTGTAATGATACTTTTATATATTTAACGCTGGGAATATGGTAAAAATATTTATATGGTATTCATAGACCTGGAGACAGCATACTTGGTACCACGCGACGTCCTACGGACAGTACTGGACGAATGCGTAATAGAAAGGCAATTCAAGGAGGAGTTCAATGTCGGAATAGGGTTGAGACAAGCTTGCCCACTTTCGCCAATCCTGTTCACCCTTTATATGGACAAGCCAGAAAGGCTGTGAGAGTTGCAGATGTGGAAATAGATTTTTTACTCTTCACGGATGAAATAGCGAGGCTGGCACCCAAACAAGAGGACCTACAAGAGTGGATAAATTTCTTCAATGAAGAGTGCACTCAAGTTGCGATGAAGAGGAGATTGTGGTCGTAGAAAGAGCAGTACTCGATCAGCATTCAGGGGACCCAGCTAAAGCAAGTCGAA
The DNA here is from genome assembly GCA_016648135.1 of Agrypnia vestita. Classification (NCBI taxonomy): domain Eukaryota; kingdom Metazoa; phylum Arthropoda; class Insecta; order Trichoptera; family Phryganeidae; genus Agrypnia; species Agrypnia vestita. The sequence continues at coordinate 37,378 of JADDOH010023497.1, read as the reverse complement.
AAATTCGAATACCTTAGGTGGAATTTTCTGGCGACGAGAAAGCGAAACAGAAGAATCGGAGCTTCGGCCGGCATTCTACGTTCTCTATAAAGTGCGGTGATAAGAAAATCCGAGCTTACTGTCAAGACAAAACTGACTGTTTTAAAATCTGTGCACAGGCCCACCCTAATATACGACTATATCCAGGCTGCCGAGATGAGTTTTTTAAGGCGGGTAGCGGTAGTCACACTGATGGACAGAAATGCCGACATAAGGCACACACTCGGCATGAGGCCCCTACTCCTACATATAAAAAATCACAAATTAGGTGGCTTGGACATGTGCTAAGAATGTGAGAGGAACGAATACCAAGAAGAATCCTCTTGGCAATCCCGAAAGAAAGACGACCGGTGGGTCACCCCAAATCAAGCTGGGAGAAGCGAAAAAAACAAAAAAGATGCATGAAAACAGAATGGGTCTGGAGTAGTGAACACAAGACAAGGGAAATAGAAAAACTTTGTCGAGTCTTTGAGCTCCGGACACTATTAGGATAAGAGGATGAAGATGATGATGATACATGTAAAGTGGGAATTCTTCTCTGTGAGCCTTCTATAATTTATCTAAATTAATTATTATTTCTTCTTCAGATATAGTAAAATTATTTTGTGGTGACATTAGAACCAAGCATAATGATTATAACATAAACTTTGTTTTCACCACTTATAATTTGAAAAATATCAACATGTTTCAATACAAAAGTGGTAAACAGAGAGTTCATTTCTATTAATTATATTAATAATTATTTCTCTGTGGACAAACCCCAGTAATTGTGTTCTCAGAAGATATATATAAAAATATTGTTGAACATATTTAATTCATTTCCACACCTCGTTTCCTAATTCGTTTGTTTTGGGTAGGAATCTCTATAAACAACCCTAGATATTGTTGGAATATTTCGAGTAAATTCCCATAATTAAATCTTACTTCGTAAATTTCAGAGCGAGTTACAAATAATTTTCGAACAACGTCATTCGCTCTCGGGTTTATAATTTATGAGCATTCAAAAGTTGTGGATAATTTATGACAGGATGTTAAGAGGGGACTTTTTATTTTTCCCGAGCTTTTAGATTTAATAATAACACTGTGCCCAAAATGTACTCCAAGCAGATGGAGGACGAGATGTTTGAGAGTAAGGGCGGGGATGATTATTTTTGTCAGAACCCTAAAGAGCAATTATGCAAAATGGAATGGATGGCATTCAATATAATAAATACATTTATACTCTACAAATTGATTATTCCAAGAATTTTGTGCGCCTACTGCTATGGAATTTTTTTTTGAAAAGTATCAATACTACAAATCTTTAAAGAAAAATATATATTGGATTCTCTATCTTTCCAGTTCTACAAGATCATTTCTAAATCTAAACATGCCCAAATATAAAACGAGCGCAGCATTATTATTCTATTGTAGGAATTGAAGCATTCAAGAGCTTACGTTATTAAAAATTATCTAAAAAAAATAACCTCTTGAGATTTCCATGAGCTTCACTTTATTTTATTCTCAATATTATTAAAAAATTATAACAATTGAATATCCATGAAATGAACTAATGTGATTACTCCTCCCAAAAGTACGAGCCTCAGGTCTTTTATGGCGAGTAAAACGTTTATTTGTATGAATGTATTGTATTGTATTCATGATATTTATGAACTAAGATATAAATAATAAATAAATAATAATTAAAAAAACTAAGACATAACTAGTTAATAAATAATAAATAAATAAAAAATTAAGAATATCGGGGTTAGCCGGGGTTAGGAAAAAGGTGTCTGATTTGAGAAGCATCCTAAAAAATAACTTATTTAAGTTGAAGTAAAATTTGAATGGAAAGGCATATGTGCTATAGATTTCGGGTGGTGGGGTGTGCTTGTGTTTGGCGCGGATTTCCTAAAGAATAAGGCCGGCGCTACACTGCGCGTATCTTTTCCGTCGCGTCAAATCGGAAAAACCAAATGGGTCGTCCGATAGTGTGTTTGACAAGTGCATATTGTATGGAAAGAAACGTAGCGGCGTTCCACGACCGAAGAGACGCGGTGAAATATCCGCGTAGTGTGGCGCCGGCATTACTACACAATTTTTTTTTTATGTCATCAAGTTTAAAAAATACGTTTCTTTTAAGCGACGTGCTATCTCTCTATTAAAGACTAATATCACGTTCAGAGAGAGATGCCTTTTATGTTATGAAATAAGTTAAAATTACAGTATATACAGCAATTATTAACAAAAAAATAAGTGGACCAAGAAATGTATCAATAAAATTGAAATAAAGAACAATTATTCCTAAAAATCATGGCCATGGTATTGGTTTTATTTTAAAATTGAAAGAAATAGTAGGCAACTGATTTCTGCCATTTCACCATAAATATACATACTTACGCCAAAACAACGCCTGCAAATCGCGCAACTTATGGCTAAGAGGCGTAAAATTATTTTTCCAATAAAGCCACCACCATATCTACCACGATTTTTAAGTGTTTTATTTCATTTGAATGTTATGTGCCTCTAAAAAAACTCCCTTTATTAAATGCACCGCTATATAATATTTTTGTTTTATTAAGTATGATCTAAAAGTATTTTTTTGCAATTTTTTTAAAATTTTTAATTTATATAGATGTACTAGAATTTATCTGCTTAGAGTTTTTAGTGAAATTCTACCTTGTGTGATTAAACTTTGACCGGAGATTCTGAAAACATGAGAACTATTTAAATAATTTATTTAATTATAAAATATATTACTGGTACGACCGCAATCCAGGCAATTTATCGAGACCATTGGACAGTTAAACTCTGCAAATAAATGCTTTTGTTGGTATACAGTATAGAATATATGAAAGGAAAAAAAGACCAAGCGACAATTTGGCCGATATTGAGTTATATATATCACTGGAATTGGAAAAATTTTCTGCGACGATTGGCCCCACTACAGGCTTCGATGATGTTTTTTGATGTTGCTTAGGTATTTTGTATTTTGTTGATTATTTACAGTTTTCGGCGACCAATGGACAAAAATTTTAACGATTTTTTAAAATATTACATTTGGGACTTTTTTCGAAACTATTTTTCTACTTGGTAAATTAGTTGTGTTTTTTATTTAAAATGTTTTGGTTTTTAGTCTCTTTTTCCTGGTCTTACGAAAAAATAATAATTAAGTTGGATAAATTTACCCTCTCGAAGATAGGTTTCTTTTATGACTTCAGCCTATTTACCTCACCTTAAATATTTGCCATCATGCATTTAGATATTTTTTATGGGTTCTCATTTATAACAACATGTCATTTTGTAATTTTTATCCTTAATTTAAAAGAGATAACAGTTGTCGCTTAGGAAAATATGACCTGAGTTTTCTATATATTATTTTTGGCGCTTAGATATTTTGTGCGGTAAGAAATTTTAATTAAAGTGGAATTTGAACCTTCCGCGCGTACCTTGCATTGTCGTTTGCCCATGCTGCAAAGTGACCCTGGAATGGCTTTTTGGGAACAATAAAACAAAGTGCGGTAAAGTGTCGCTTAGTTAACGCGTTTGTTTCACTATCTGCCGCTTGGATACGATATCTGGTAACTATTTTCTTTTAAAGTGTTATTTAATTTTAGCTGTGTTTTTGTTTTTTAATGAGTAAGAATTATTGTCCGTTTGCCAGCGGCTTCATTAAATTGTTAAACACATTATGATAGGAAATTGGAATTCAAAGGTTCCAATTTGGTACCTTTGTAAATCCTAGACTTTAAGATTTAAGCAGCCAAATGCGCGTCGGGCTCATATATTGAAGGTTTGACGGTATTTTTTTTAATATGAAAAGTACTTATTTTACAGTAGGCGTAACCCTCAGAGCGTATTTTTAATATCAGTCGAGAAATCGCACATTAATATCTATACGCAACTAATGGATGGCCCTTGTTGACTATTTGACACTATGATTTCCTTTATCTTAATGAGTTCTTCCTTTATCGTAATGAGCTGATGTCCTTATTATTTATATTACTTTTTTTAGGATGAAACGCTGATAAATGAATATACTTCAACTATTCCAATAGTCGCAACTACTTCAAATCTGCAAAGTCGGGTGTAATCGAAATTCAGTCAAAAACTAACGTGCCATGTTCAAAGAAAAAATTTGAGTATTTAGCTAAACTTTGTAAGGACAAAGTTATACCCACTCATTTTTAACATGAGTATATCAACGTTCCACGTTCATCAACCGAAAAAACAGTTTGCCTGAATCAGATTAAATTATTATTTCTATAAAGGAGTAAAGACTGTTTTTGCTAATAACTATATAGTTCCTAAGAGTAAGTCTATTCCTAAAAAGTTAGTAAAGATTTTTGCAATAATTGGTTAAAGTGTTTAATTAGATAGGTAATAAATTTATTTAAGTTATAACTATGTTACCTACCATGTTATTTAATGTGATAAAGATTTCAAATGTGAACAATAGGATCTCAATTCAATACGAAAAATCAATACCTATTCAATAAGTGTTGATAATTAAAATATGTTGACTAACATACTGAGAATTTGTGTAAAATTAATTCAATATTTTTATAAAAATATCTTATAAGACGCATATTGGTTAAAACGGCAGGGCGTACAAAGGAGACCAAATATGACTTTAATTTTGTTTACGTAATATTTGGTAAGAAAAATATTATTTTGAAATTATTTAAATGTTTACTGTTTGTCATAGTAGTTGTCATGTTAGTCGTAAAACTATCAATAGTCTTTAAACTTCCTTACTCTTTAACATAAGTTCAAATTCAATTTCATTTATTTATTTTGTTTGTTATTGTTTATTTTATTATAATTAATTTTCGTTTGGCAAACTTAATAGAAGCGAAGAAGAATTTTTTATATTACTGAATGTAAATTATTAATTTTAAATAAACAATTGGATGATGTTTTGAATGAAGTGATTTTTGATTTTTCACTTTTTCAAATCAAGTTTTAGACTAATAATCTAGGTCTAGACTTAACAATAATTCAAACTTGGTTATGAAGTCCCAGACGGACACTATTAAATCATGAAGCGTCAAGCAACTTCACCCTGATCATAGAAACGTGTTTCTATTGTTTAGGACTTTTTTCCAAACTCAAATTCTGTAAACATATCTATCTATATGGGACATTTTTCCTATTCTGACAGTGACTATTGCTTGTCGGTTGGTCATTTCTTCCTGTTTATAATTTTAATTAAAATATTACTAAGCGACACTAACTTCTTAAATAGCAAGCGAAACGAGAATCTATTAATGGCAGTACATAGAGGATATAAACACCTTTTAAAATAAGTCAAATTGTGCAAATATAATAAATAGGAGATTTTTAATGAATTAAATAAAAAAAACTTTAAACAGCTCTCCTGCAAAGTAGGCTTCATGTCGCTTGGTAACCATTTCCTTTCCACCGTCGATATGCATTGGCACATATCGCCCCCCGAAACGCTTATTGATTTGCTTCACACAATACGAGTACATATAGAATATACAATCAGGTTGTGTAATAATCGTCATGTGAACGCCTTATTAGAATTATTATTAGGTATTTGGCTTAATGACATATCTTGTCATCCCCGATAATATTAATTTCGAATGTCCATCCGTAGCTCCCTATCTAATAGCTAGTCTCAATTCATTTTTAAATATTGTATTTTATTAATTTAGTAATTATGCAACACTAAGTTAAGAAACACGTTAAGAGTGGGTTAAATTTTAATGAATGCAATAATTTTTTATTTATTTTTATTTTTTTAACAAACAGACCGTCAACAGGTCATTAATGACCCTAATATTTTACGTTCCTAGAGTGATATTAGAGTACAAAGTACGAACATTTTGAATATGATTTAATTACATAATACAATTTTTATGATAAATTAATAATAGATAATGAATAAATAATAAATAATATCTTAATGATAAAATAAATTGTAAATAATATTCAAATTAACGCAAATCGATAAATTTAATTTTAGGAACTAATTCCAAATAAACATGCTTTTACACAATATCTACGTATTACACTTTTTTATGACAAATAAAAAAAATGTAAATAATTTTAAGAAAAAAAATACGATTTAGGCATAAATTCTAGATTAGCAAGTTTTACAGAATACCTACACAAAATACTTTTTATGAATAAATAACACATTAATAATTAAAAATGTCTGACTTTAGGCGTTTAGTCCATATGTACACAGTATATTACACATACACACATTTGATTTTTATTGGTTTGAACTACTAGAAATCTATGGCGCCCCTAGTGTTTTTGCGCCTGGTGCGCAAAAACTACAGATGAGTTGGAGCGGCGAATTCGCATTTTGGACATCTTGGAAAACGGTTGACTTCTAAAAGCATCTCGGTATCATCGAAGTTAAGTGAGAAACGGGCAAGGCATACGGCGGATTATTACATGGAGACAGGCGGCCCACCAATTGCACAAAGCTAAATCGTGAATTTTCTACTTGGATCGAACTGAATCTTAAATCAATAATAAAAAGATAAAAAACCATACACAACTATCGAACTTTTTAATTGACGGCGTTAACAGTCGTGACGATAAATACATTATAAATAATATTCAGTATAGTATAAAGTCTATCACATATCAAATAATACGCAATTGTCGGGAAACAATTACTTAGCATTGATTTTTAAATACTCAAGAGTGGGTAAAATAGGTACCCTGTATTATTTTTTATATAACATCATTACCTAACTGGACCTGAAGATATATGTTGGTATATTTCAAAGTTTTGGTATGACTTTTCGAACAAGTGTATTATTAAAAAAGTGTCAAAACGTAAGTTCCACGTTTATGGGTGCCGACTGAAATATGAAGCCATCGTGCTAACCAATGTATCGCGCTTGTTTGGAAATTTGTTTTCGAAATTATTCTAGAACAAAAGTTTTTAAAGGAGGAAGGAGCGCAAGCTATGATGTTTTCACATCAATACATAAGTAAAATTGATGACACACGAGGGTGACTCGGTGAGGAAAAATAGTAAAGACAACATTTATATACAGTATATTTTTAGGGAATACCAATAAATTTTGACCTTTAAGGTTCCTTATGCTATTAAATTATTTATTTTAATATGCCAAAATAATGTAATAAAACATATTTTATTTTGATTTGAAATATAATTTTTATTTAAATACACACACAGCGTGAGTTATTTATTACCACTAGTTTCGAAAGGAGCAGTCTGTCTCATCATCAGGAGATATTTTTCAAAGCTTGATGATGAGAGGGACTGCTCTTCTCGAATTTATAGTATTAATAAATAACCCTTATTGTGTGTGTAGCACAAAGATTAAAGAAAAATTAGATCTCGAATTAAAATGTTACTCCCAAATCATTCAATGCTACGTTATTTTGCTTGTCCGTGATATATTTTTGTTCGGACCAATACGTCACTGTGCAGTGAACTCTCAATATACGTCATTTATCTTTCGTGAGGGAAGGATGAATACTGAAAAGAATAAATACCGAACGAATTTTTCCCATACAATTGTATTAGAAATGGTTAATTCTGTTCTCATCAGATCAATTATCCAATATATATTTTAACAAAAAATTACCATCAATAATTGACCTCGAAAAATATCTCAAATGCATTTTGATTACATATATCACTCCTTATTAGCATTATTGTATTGACAGAAATTTACTCATCTTGATGCCTCAAATATATGGCAGGCCTACATAAATACGTAAATAAAATTTTAACCTTATCTATACCTATGAAACTTAATGTCTGCCTGTTCTCTATACAAATCTACAACGTTTGACGGATCTGACCCAATTTTGCATACTTATATTTTAGGACTCGGCAGATAACACAGGTAACATGTTCCCCCTCTCCCTCTACCTCCTCCCGGACATATTTTCCATGGAAATCTGTACCGTTTGACCGATCTGACCGAAATTTTGTATTCTTATTCACTAGGAACCGGCAAGTAACATAGATGACGTTTCCTTTCTCCCCTGGTATTTTTTTGTACAAATCTTCACCGTTTGACCAATCTGACCTAAATTTGTATACTTATTCTTTGGGACCCGGGATGGGCAATTAAGGTGACGTTTTAAATGCTTGTGCTCTTCCATATTATCCATATATATATTATCCATTTTGAATTGATTTGAAACCGAATGCCTGTCTATATATTTTTATACAATACTAGACCCTTTAACCGATCAAAACGCAATTTGGCATAATAACATAATAACTCTCCCTCTAACCACTCTACTCATCGTTAAATATCTAAATATAATCTATATTATGATTGCGCTTAAAACGCATTTAGTAATGCGCTGTTTTTCCATTGTCAGCTTCAAAAATTAATCAAATAGTACGATTTTTTTTAAGGAACATGGTGTACAGATTATTTAAAAATATATTTACATGTTATATAATGTGAAAAAATATTACATATTATACGAGTCACGTTAAGTTGAAATACATCCGATATTTGCATTTTTTTCCATCAATTTTATTTTTTCTGCAAGCAGAAAATATAAAATTACGTATATTTTTATCGTTTAATTTCTAGGTTCGAATTAACATAAGGTCGAAAACGTATCGAGCTTGATCGAATATATGGCAACGTATCAATAATCGTAATTAAGTTTGCTTATGCAGTGCGTGGTACGTTTTTCCGTTACCACTTTAAAAAAATAACCAAATCGTATGAAATGCAGCGGCAGGCAATAGCTGATCGCAGACACCAGTAGCCGCAAGGTGGCCATTATCGGTCGTGAATGCAATGCGTTCCAAATTTTGCATGGTTCCTCTTAAGGATCCTTATCAAAATACAACCATCCTCTCATTCAGTGTATTTTTCCGTCTGTCTGTTGAGTTGTCACTGTAAACTCTCCACACAAAGATTTTTTTTTAATGTCTCATATCTTTCATATAAATATAATATTTTTATTGTGATTTGTATACTTATATGTTGGGTCAGGTCTTGCACACCCAATTTGGCTACGCTGGAATAAATTAAATTATTATTTTTATTTTATTGAACGCCTCAAATTTTATTTAGTAGGATCGTGAGGAAAATTTTGTCAGTCCATCCCACTCCCTCGAATATACCAGCCTCCTGCTGTCTGGATTTGACTTTTTAACAAAAGCATCTCACTCTCCCTTAAATTATAAATAAATCTGAAATCCAGGAAATTTAATTTTCATTTATTTAGAATATTTATTTCAAAAATAGGTTTCGAGTTCACTTGAAGTAATTCTAGTAATAATATTATGACAGGCAATTGTTTGATGCTGATATTGCTACCTTTTTTATTAATAGTGATTTGGATACGTTACATTCTTAATAAGTAATCCATGGGACTGCATTCAGTATTCAAGAGCTGGCACAAAACCGAGATGTGTCGAGGAAGACTCTTGATGAGGCCAACCACCATGGGTTAGAGCCAAGAGTGATGGTGACTGCATTCAAAATATTTATTTTTTGATATTGCTATCAATACTTCATATCCCTCAAATCTCTTTATACTCCTCTAACAATTACTTTTATACTATTATGATTTTAATATATCACCATATTCTGTCAGAGAAATATTGGATCTAGTTTTTTTTTCTATAATATATATGTTGACGTAAAGCTCATATTTCAATATCCTCACTGCACGCGCCTGTTTAGTGGTGCGTGTATATAGTGGGTTACAGAGGAAGCTTTTTCTGACCCTCCAACCCCCATTTTGTTTTAAAATCAGTTACTGGTTTCTGCTCCATAAAACTGTCAATAGCACGAATATACCACGAAATATATTGTATAGTTGCTGCACATGATAAATAGTGATGCTCTGCATGGATGGATCACAGCGGCGTGTCGCTATATGTGAAAAGTTTTGCATAAATAAATTGTATTTTTACTATTGTAATCGGCTACTATTCTATAATATACTATCTATACTATCAATGCAAATAAAATTAAACACAAACTTGGTTTAAACTGTTTTTGGCAGCACCGTCCAGTTTCGGAACCACCAACTCTACTTCAAGGTAAACTACAAACTAAACATTACAAAATGTGAGCAATCATTTTTTTTGGTTTATGTATTATTTTGCATTTATTATGAAGCATTAAGAATACACAAACGCAAATAATTCGAAAATCGGATTTCAATTTGTAAATAAAACCATCGAACGAAAATTATTTAAAGTTCACGTGTATTTCGCACAATTCTCGCAAAATCCACCCTTAACTTAAAACATGTAAACCCAATTTTTTTCAGATGAATACGGCCCATCATACCATAGCATTGCTATTAGCAGCATATTCCGTGCTTAGTGCACGCCACTGGTAGATTATCCACGCATATAGTTGGAGCACACATATTATCAATTTCGTGAAATTAAATGACAAATTATTACCCTTGTTTAAGTTCAGTTCGTTCTGGAATGTTAATTTATCAAGGATTTCGTATTAATTAGAGCGTTACTTTTGTTTTCATTATTCACACGTAGTAAATCATTTATATTTTGTCGTACCCATGTGCGACTTAGCCCACAGTTACAAGAAGTATTTTACAAAATCTCTAAATTTAATAATAGAATAACTGAAGCGGCCTTTTTGGTCAGAAAAAGCACAATACGTTTGCGGTTTCATGACTTTTGTGTTTAAGTGTATCGCTGTACAATTTTATTTTTAAAAAACGATTGTAACCGGGAAAAGAACAGCTGCGTCGTAAATCGTAAAATTACACCGTAAAATCCTGAATCGAATCAATGTATGGTGGACGTATATTATCAGAATAAATTCTTTTTACTCCCTAATTAACTATTAACTCGTGGCGTCTGTTTCTTTGACGCAAAACCTTGGGTCGATTTTTAACCCTTTTCCAGTGATCCAATCGAGCTGAAACTCTGTAAGCAGACTCGTGGCGACGATCAAATTTTCGTCAAAAAAATTAATAATTATAGTGTAATTTTGGATTTTTAGAATTTTTAATGGTTTTTTCATACAACTTACTCAGTTGTATGAAAATATTTTGACGCATCTGGTAGACACTAAACCTGATTATAGTATAATTTTGGATTTTTGGTAAATTTTCATTACTCCCTTTCGTAGCTTCGCCCGACCGAAGCCCAACGCGTAGGTTAAGTGCCAAACCAGTTTCCACTAGTAAATGAGAAAGGGAGTATAATAAAAACTTCGTTTTTATGGGTTAGTTTTTTTTTAAAATTAATTTACGGATTTTTTTTAATTTGAATAATCTAAAAATTTACATTATGAACGATTTTATTCAATGCATTTCTTTATATTATACTTTTTTAAATTAGAATAAATATTAAGATAATATATTTAATTCGCTTCATCCTTTCCAAAGCATGTCATCATAACGAGAAGCAAACAGTATTTTCAGGAAAATTTTCGTTAATATTCAAACCTATTGTGGGTGTATTGTTAATGAGCTTGTAAAAATGTATTATTTTTTAAAAAATTTTATTATATTTTGTAGGTATATTATACATGAATATGTATTTATAACTTTCTATTACGTGTAGTATGGGGAATATTTTTATTATTCTAGCTTATCTGATCTCACGTGTCTAGTATTAAATTTTAAAAGAAAGTTACTAAAAAAGTTTAAAAAAGTCATTGAGAAATTTTAGAATTTATGGAATTATTTTTATTTTATAAAAAGGTCAGACTTAAAAATGACTAAAAATAAAATATTAATTGATGTGAAATAAGATTTTATATGTAAATTTTCGATTTTTAAGATAATTCAAATTAAATAGATTAATCACTTAGGCCCGAATTCTGAGACAATAGATTTAAAGGTAACTTTAAAGTACGCTTTAATTTAAGCGTAATTTTCAGTGCAAATATCGCGGGCATATTTGTACTCTCAATTTTCTACAAGCTATTCGTATATTTTCGTATACGCTATCAATTTCCAAAGAATCTAAGTTTTCTAGAATGTTCGGAAAATTTCGATTTTGTGCGTTTCCTTTTGACAATATGTTATCTTATTAGTGAGACAATTTTTTAACCCTTGAAATAAAAAGGTATCTGATATTTACTTCACACATTGTACATCGACAAGATAGTGAACTTCAAAATTTAGAATATGTTTTTTTGTTTTATTATTGTTTATAAAAATTGCACTTTATGAGGGATATAGATATAAAATTGCTTTAAAATCTAATGGAACAAATAGAGATATACGTATTTGTCACTGATTTTATAGTAGGAGAAAAGATTTTAAAATTGATATGCTTGTGATAAAATGCTTCAAAAATATGTTCACATTTTTAAAACTAATTATTTGTAAAACTAACACAGTTATTGCACATTCGTCGCTACTCGTCTATTATAAGTTTGTTTCTACATCTCTCATATAATATAATATTATTTATTTGACAGGCAGGCAGATATTACTGATAGGCCCTGCATCGTGTGCCTCTCGGTGTAATAAGCATCTAAAGTATTCTTGAACCCTTTGACTGAACTGACTGATACGATTTCCTCGGGTAAACTGTTCCAGGTATTTAAGGCAAACCAGCAACAATGTACATAGAGTTACTTCTGGTACGTTACATAATGATATATTTGGTTTTAAACATATATCTTATTTGTATTCGAGTTACGCACGAATCATTATTTATTGTTATCTCTTTGATGATTTTTTACACGTTTGTATCACAATATCGAAAGAAAATTATTTTCAAAATTTTAATCTAAAAAAATGTAAAATACAAAACATCCAAAAAAAAAAAAAATTTGGTTATTGTTGAATGACGACGTTCAAATATGTCATAATAGTTTAATTGGTTAAAGCTGTCAATTTGCAATTCATATTCCAGATTCGAATAAAGTATTCAATAAATAAATTATTTCTGTGTCTTTCTATGATAATATTATTCGTAGAATTAATTTATTTTATTCGATTGCTTAGTCGCAGTAAACTTTACGGGGCAAGGGTAGATTCAGGAATTTTAGTGTTAAATACAACCGGAAACTTTTGTGTGGGGGTCAGAAGATTAATGATAACCGAAGGGTATTTATTGTATGACGTAGAATTTATGATAGGTATGAGCAACGTGATAAATTGAAATTTAATTATGAAACAATAATTCAAACGTTATGGTATGATTAGTATTAGAAAATTTTTAAGTGATATTTTTATTTTATTTAACTACAACTCTTTTCTTTTCGACAAATGCTCAGCGGTGCCAGAAATGGAGGAATCTATCCATCACACAAAGAAAAAAATTTCCAAGAACTATAGGAAGTGAGATAATCTTATTTAATGAGTTTAAAGTTTAAAAAAATAATAAAACAACGTGTCAGCTGATAGATCTGTGTTGCATGTCCTGGCAACACCTGCATGAAGTGGAAACACGGCCAATTGCTTGAACCGTGGCTTGAATCTTTATTTTTTCCGCAAAAAAAAAAAAATACAAGAAAAGTGTCCATTGGTGGCGATATGCAACAGAAATTGATACGACGGCGTGATCAGTTACAAATTGCCTGTCTTTTAGTATCGAATGGCATCAATGATGTATTATACGTTCATAATTTAATTATTCCCACATCGTTTCAAAATAATTTTCAGTTATAACTTAGTTTGTAAGCCATAACAGAATGCTGAGGTTGCTCACGTGTCTAGGTTATAATGCATTAATGTTGATATCCCAGTTGGACACGTGAAACTTTCCTTTTAGCATGAAAGTAGAGCGTATAAAAAGTTTTATTGTATCAAAATAGAGGAATGGAAGCATATTTGGCATTCTCTTAACAATTTGGAATACCCCATATCTCTTGCCAGGGCAGTGAAATAAAAGTCCACCTGTGTCTGGAGATGGGTGCTGACAAATTTTGTGAAGTTGATCCCGTGAAAATTTTTTCGTAAAGTTAGCAATCCGGAGTTATTACCTTACATTGCAATATTTTTAATCACATCTTAAATTACCAATCATATATAAGAAAAAGTTATATTTTTTTAGCTTGGCATCTATTTTTGCATTTTGTTATATGTTAACTTATGATGTGAATAAGATGTAATAAGTTGAAAGATGAAAAATTGGAATGGTTTTACAAATTTTATTAGTTATTTTATTTATTTAATAGTATTTTATCATTTTAAAGGCATTTAACCACTAAATTTGTGCAAAGAAAGCAAGAAACGTGATTTGGATATTATGGCTGAAGCTATTAACTAATCTTCGTAGTAAAAAAAATGGGATGTTTACAGGCCGTTAAATACTACACCAATACTTAGTCTTGTGATTAGGACTCTCGATTCGCGACAAAGGTCGCGGGTTCTTACCTCACTCCAGACCAGCAAGGTTGTTCTATTTTTATAGCATAAGCGTTTAGCTTAGTTTGAAAATAGTAAGAATATTGAGTGACATGTATTCCGTGTTCGCATCTCAATTTAAAAAAATATATCAACCTTTCACTGTATCAGACGTCGTAATTCTCACATATTTGTTTTAAAAAAAAACACATTAATATCATTTAATATACGGCTGTCAGTTTTCACTGTTTATAAACGATGATTTTTCCGTCGCGCGTGCCTCGAAGGGCTCATTGTTCAAATTAAATTGCGCGCGCTTCCCCGGCATCTTATTTCCTATTACGCATTTCCGTCCATTTTCACGAAATCACTGCCAAAGATTGCAGGAAAGCGATAGGAAAAAAGATGTTCCACATCAAAAAGAATGTATGTACCGGATATGAAACAAAATATCGTGTGTGCTACTACTGCAAATAATGAACAGAACTATTATAATTCAATGATGTCAAATATAATATAATTAAAGAAAATTATTAAATTAAATTTAATAAAATAGAATAAATTAATAAAAAAAAAGTAACTTGTTGGTGTGGCGGTCATGACGCTTGCCTAGTGATCTGGTAGTCGGTGGTTCGAGTCCCATTCCAGGATACCAGCAAGTTAGTCCTATTTTCAAAGCGCAACCGTTTGGCTTATTTTGAAAATCGCAAGAATATTGATACGACATGCATTCCGAGTTCACATCTCTATTTTTTTTTTATAAATAAATAAATCGGTATTCCGAATTATATGCATTATTTTGAAACAATTTTTTCTTATTCTTGCAATTCGTATTTTTCATGAACACTGTTATATATTTTTGAATTTCCGCACTCGTTTCACGATAAACTTAGATGATCTATGTTCTCATCGAGTTTTGTTTATAAAATCTCCTCTCATTTTTTTTGCATTGTAAAATATAAATGGAATTCCGAATATACTTCCTTTCTTAACTCAATGTTTATTGTTACAGATGATTAAGATGATGGTCACCGTCGTGATTGTCTTCACCGTGTGTTGGCTACCTCTCAACATACTCCTTGTAAGTCATTTTTTTATTTCAAAACTAATAATGCGTATGTTCAATGTAATAAACACCGCCTATATAGAAATGATTTGTTTAGCATGTTTTATACCAAATAAAAATAATATTCTGTTAATGTTGGTTTTAATCGTTTATTTTATTGCATCGAGTATACGAGTGTACAGTACACCTCATAAAAATAATTTTAATATTATTTTTACTGAACTATATAAACGATCTAGTCCGGGCCTGTATTGTGTTTATTTATTGTGAGCATTTAAAAAAATTGAACATATGGTACATCATAGGGTGACTCGTAGCTGAAAACAAAAACATAACAAACGGATTCCTGTCTTGATAGTGTATCGATAATGTTCAAGCAACCATAACATAATGACAATAGTTATGGAGACATGCAATTTCAAAGTTTGAAATTTTTTTAATGAAAAAACATTTTTAAATGAGTCAGAAATATTCAAAACAAATGCAAACTTTGATAATGCATAATATCTCCATAACTATTGATATTAAATCATGGCTGCTTAAATATTTATGAAGGCAAGAATCAACCTATAAAGTTTTTGCTTCTAACAATGAGACACCCTGTATGTAAAATGTTTTCTCTCAAAACTTCTCGTGTACTTGCATGTGTTATTGGTTTCAAGGTGATTCCAATTTATTCAAAAATGTTCAGATCGATAAAAAATCTTCGATTAAGTTTTTTACGTCTCGTGACAGTACTAGTGGTGGGCGATCGCTCACCTGACTGACCCGGTTCATTTGATCTGAGCCTGAGTTGAGCTGATCTGAATCTGAGATATATATACTCGTATATCGATGATGACCAAAAAAAAAATCAATTTTGGAGAACCCAAAATCAATATGTTTTTTCCGGCGACCTTTTTTTTTGGTCGCCAAAAACTTATTTCCCTTCTGACTGATTGATTGATCTGACTGATCTGATTGAGCGTTGAGCTGATAAAGATCGGGTTCAACGAAAAGATCCGGTTCACTAAGCCGGTTCGTTCGCGAACGACGCACCTCTAGACAGTACCTTACGCGCTTGTTTTGCATTGGAATAGGGGGAAAAATGTCGCCTATGTTACCTGCCGAGTTATATTGAATAAGTTTCCAAATTTTGAGTCCGATCAATCAAACGGTACAGATTTGTATCGAAAATATATCAGGGGGTGGAGAAGGAGTGAAAGAATAGGGAGGGAAATGTCGCTTATGCTACCCGCCTGGTCCTAAAGCATAAGTACCTATACAAAATTTGTGTCGAGTCGGACAAACGGTGTAGATTTATATAGAGAACAGACAGACAGAGAGACAGACAGACAGACATTGAGTTTTATAGGTATAGATAACAGACAATTTATTACATTTTATTTTATTGAAGTCTATTAAAACTATTATTAATATATAATTAAAATATTTCTATTTTCAAATAAACATTTCTTTTTAATATATACAAGTGCATGTATATGGTTGACATATCCATTTTTTGCCTGTATTATAATTTACGTATTGTTAACATCTCTATACGTGTTGTCTAACCATCACGCCGTTTCCTCACAGGGGTAGGCAGAGACAATAAATAGACCGCCATATTTCTCTACTATTTTTTACCACCGCTTTTGCTTCGGCTACATTCATACATCTTCTCATGCATGCTCTACGGCTTATAACAGGGCCATCCTCCAATACTTATAGTATCCGATCATGCCAGGTATTTTGTGGACGCCTTCTATTCTTGTTGCATATATTTTCTCTTTAATTTAATTAAAATAAAATAAAAGGCGGCCCTTATGACCCAGTGAAACGAAGTAGTTCCGAGTTCCATGGATAAATACCTCCGGTCCCAACAAAGCTGGAGTTGCTAGAGTAGAACACCTGAACTCCTGTTGAGGTACTTTATAAGCCTTATACATAGCAAGTAAGGCCAAAAATAATTGCAACTCACATCTTAAAAAAAAAAAGTCCAGTGGGAAAGACACTGACTTCTCATGCTGAGAGTTCTGGGTTCGATTCCCGGTGAGGTTCCAATAAAAATATGTTATTTACTCAAGCTTGAGTGTTTTGTGACGTTTTTTGCATCTGTCTTTGCATCGGGCCTCACGGTCTGTTGAAGAGTTAAAATAATAAAAACAAAAATAAAAAAATAAAATTAATAATAATTTTTTTTCTTGTTTTACAAAAACAAACGCATAATTTAATAGCTTTTTTAATTTATGGTATTTTGATTTTTCTTACAAAACCTACTTTATGATGGTTTTAAGTTATCCGAATTAAGAATATTAAAAAAGTAAAAAAAATCATTCAAAACATAAAAAAAATATTGTTCTGTTTTTTTTCTGATGTAGAAAATTTTTCCGAAACGGGTTGGTTTTAATATCAAACTTATGTATAAAAATACGAAGTTAATAGTTAAGAAAAGAAAAGATTTTATTTTAATAAATAATGTTCGAATTTTCTTGATTATTAAAATAAATAATATGCCTTTTAAAAGATGTTTTTCATTTTTTATCTTCAATTTGAATAAATATTTACATAAATACACACAGGTTTTCAATATTGTAAAATTTTCACCACATAGAGACATTTAGGGTCGTATTTCTGTAACCATTATTGTGGTCTATGGGTTGATGACCACTAAAATATAGTCTATAAAATTTATGGCACGATAAAATAGACGGTACACAAAGCCCAAAAAATCCTTCGTTATGACACCCTTTGTCCTTGCGATGGTACTAATTAATAATGTTTTCAGATCCTTTGGAGCATTAACTTGAATGACACCTCATGGGATACCTGGGAGCCGCTACCCTACGTGTGGTTTGCCTTCCACTGGCTCGCCATGTCTCACTCCTGCTACAACCCCATCATATACTGCTACATGAACGCCAGGTTTCGGTACGGCTTTATACAGGTGAGTCGAGTGATATCATGAGAGCTTTTACTTTGTTACTGACGACCAAATGGTACTTCAAAATAACGAGCCTTTTTATAAATTCATATAAAATCATCCAATAGATCTGGGGGTGATATACTTCACCAGCCGCGTGGACTACAGAGCGGTGTAGGTGGGAAGGGCTGAAGGCTTGTATCCCACTTTTGGCCTGATTGGAATAAAAAAACGAAGAAAAAATTATTCCACCTTAAGCGTCTGCATAAAAAAAAAATTTGGTGTGTTGAGTCTTATTTGAACCATGTTAGTACTTAATTATTTAAAACGAAATTTATTAATCAATTAGAAAGACATACAGAAAAATCAAATCAATGAAAAAATATTTGGCTGCTACCGGGATTCCAGCCACGGATCTTCTCCTATCCGGGGCAGGTGCGTTATCCATTGCGTAAATGGAAAACACACCTGCCCCGGATAGGAGGAGATCCGTGGTTCGAATCCCGATAACAGCCAAATATTTTTTCGTTGATATGATTTTTCTGTATGTCTTTCTAACTGATTAAAGATCTTGGTTATAAATTTCACATAATTTTTTTCGTAAAAAAATTGCAACTTCACAATATGATTGTATTCCTGAATATAAAACTTAATTATTTTTAATTTTTATTTTTATTAAATACATATTATTATATATTTACATATTTGATACATAAAAAAAATTTAGGTACATAAATTTTTTTATCACTGTACCTCTCCAAAAAGAGACTAACCCTTGTGTCTGGAGAGGGTGTTTCACTTTATAAATATATATATATATATTATCATATATATATATATATATATATATATATATATATATATTTATTTTTTTATAGTACCTACATAAATATATAAAGAAGAAAAAAGTTACATAATATGAGACAATTAATGCATAAAGTAAAGTAAAGTAAATAGTACATAAATATATATAAGAAGAAAAAAAGTTACATAATATGAGATAATTAATGCATAAAGTAAAGTAAATAGTACATAAATATATATAAGCAGAAAAAAAGTTACATAGTATGCGATAATTAATGCATTTGTGTGGGAAAAACAATTTAAAAATAAACTAACAATAAGAAAACAGTTTAAAATGAATATAGTAAAGAGAGGAATTTAATTAATTATGAGGGTTTATTTTAATGTTTTTTTAAAGGTCTCATATATTTTTTTTTAAATTAATTTTTGGCCAACTTCTAAAGGTTTTAATGTAGTTTTGAATGCACCACCCCATGAGATAATACTGTATTGTTATATAGACTGGACTAAGGCGTAATATAGAGTTTTTAACAATTTTATTCCTAATTTATTTCTTATTTTAACTAAATATGTACATACATTCTTATTTTTTCTACAGTTTTATTAATTTGCATTTTCCATTTAATATTGGAATCAATGTAGATATTTAATACAATTTTTTGAACTTAATACTGAACAGTCGTTTTTACATATATTATAATTATTTTTATTAGGACAATTATTAGAATGAATCTTTATTACTAAGTTGTTGGGAGAGTTTTTTTTTGTTTAATGTGAAAGGAATATGTTGAGTTTTTTCTGTATTAAGTGATAATAAGTTTTCATCGAACCATTGTTTTACAATATTTCACTCCGATTTGCTGCAGCCATAACATCATTCCAATTTCTGCAGTCAAAAATTAGAGCTGTATCATCAGCAAATGATAAAATCTGACCGTCGATAGGTAAATTTAACATATCATCATTTACATAGATAATAAATAGTAAAGATCCCAGTACAGTACCTTGCGGTATACGAAATTTTGATGATTTATTTGAACTTAATGTTTTTTCTAATTTTACACAATGATTCCTTTCTTTCAGGTAACTTTATCTATCCAATTTTTCACTTTACCTGTAATCCCAATCTTATTAAGTTTATCTATTAATTTATTATGCGAGATACTGTAAAATATATGTGTGTAATATATGTGTATAAATATATGTGTGTAAATATATGTGCGAGATACTGTAAAGTATAGTGTATTTATTCATTTCCCATATATTATTTTATTTTTTTACTGTCAATACTTCGATTTTCGATTTTTAATTTGTTAGTATACGTTGTGCCCTGACCAAGGGACCATTGGCCCTGAAACATGTTGATATTTTTAATAAATAAGTGGGAAAAACCAAGTATATTTGTATACTAATTAGGTAAAGTGAACCTTAAATTATGTAAATCACTTAAACCAACCGTACGATAGATAGGTCGTAAGCCCTATGAACACCCAAAAATACTTCCATACCTACTTTTCCATACAAAAAATATCTTCTTCTCTATGAGACATCTATAATATATATTATTATATAATACATCTATATTATGTTAATGATGTCCCCCTGGGGATAAAATCTAGTATTGTGTTCTTGAAAAATTTGAACACACTCAAAATATTCTGAATAACAAAATCATTTAATGTACTTTCCATTATTTCCTTTCACAATTGAATAGCGTGCAAGGGAAGATGTTTAAATGTGGTCAAAGTCAGAGTGGTGTACCAGGATAGAAGATTGTGGATTGCATTATGTCTGCATGCCTGGCACGGAACTGCCAAGTGATAAGTTAGTTATCGTTGGTTAAATAATTGAACAAACGACTTTATTAAGAGGGAAAACCTTCCTAATTTGATTGCTTTTAATTAAATTGTAAAGTATTCCCTTTACCAAAGATGTTTGTTTAGTTACGCGAGAAGTTTACTCGAGGAATAAATTGAAGTAAAGTTGCCGCGAATATTCAAAGTGTTGGATACATTTTTCTACCTGCCGCACTCATTAGCTCGCAGAACAAATTACTCTTCCATTTTATACCCGAATTCATTTTAATATCGGTAAACTGAGCCGCAGTCTTTTTACAATATCAAAGACTCGCTTTCATGCTGCAAAATCACTAATGCCTGAATAAAGCCAGCTTCAAAGTGTGCGATGTAAATTTGGAAGTGTGTGAAAGCTAGAATTTTAAATTCAAGCTTTTGAGAGTGTTTTTTTAATGGTTCTTCGTAATATATTTTAATGATCATCTTGCCGTAATGATCTTTGAAGAACACACATTTCTAATGACCTTTGAAAAATGAACATTTCTAATGATTTTGGATAAATGATTAGGATTATGAAAATTATGAATAAAAACTAGGGACGTACGCTGAACACGATATCGATCAAATGGTCGCCTCGTCGGTCTGGCAGTCACGGAGGCTGAACGAAATTTTCTATCACTTATCGGCATAATTATTTATTCATTTAATTCTTCTTCTTCAATGGCTCTACAGCTCATATTAAACCTTGGCCTACATCAGTCCTCGCCTCCAACTACTCCTGTCTTCCGCTGCGGTCCTCCAGTCTGTCACCATAAGTATTTGGTCCGCATCTCTTCTGATCTCATCTTCCTATCTGCCGACTCTTCTTCTTCTTCTACTTGGATATCCTTCGAATATCCTCTCGGGCATCCGCGACGACATCATTCGGGGATTCTCTGCACACGTCACGTATTTCATTTCATTTTTTTTCATTTCAATTTCAATTTCATTTCAATTTCAGCTTACTCAGTAGTTACTTACTATCTTATTATCCAAGTTTCGGCATCTTTCACGGGTCTCGGGATTGTGTAGCACTCTTCTCACAAATATGTCCAGCATCGCCGCAGATGTTACTGTCATTTTCCATGCTTCACACCCTTATGTCACTGCTGTTCTTATGATAGTTTTGTAAAAGGTAATCTTTGTTTTCCTATAGATTTCATGATTTGGGACTGGGAAGAGAAAGACGAAGAGAGAGAAAGAAAACAAAAATTTTGAGTCCAGAGAACAAAGTTATCACTATCAATGATAATAATATTGAAATAGTAGATGCATATGTACACCTAGGACACAAGATAAAAATGAAAAAAGTTAATCAAACAGCAGAATTGCCAATACGAATAGGAATGAGCTGGGCTGCTTTTGGCAAACTCAAACATATCTTCGAGAACAAAGAGATCCCAATTAGCCTAAAAAGAAAAGCCTTTGAATCAAGTATACTGCCAGTGACGACGTATGGATTGGAGACTGTGGGCCTTACAAAGAAAAGTGTAGAAAAGCTCAAATGCACGCAACGATCCATGGAGAGATCCATGCTTGGAGTAAGCCTTAGAGATAGAATTAGAAACGACGAAATTAGGCGCAGAACTAGAGCAGTGGATATCATGGATCGTGTAGCGAAGCTAAAATGGCAATGGGCAGGACACGTTGCAAGACAGGATGCTACAAGATGGCCTCCCAGAGTTCTGAAATGGAGACCTTGGGAGAATAAAAGAGGCATCGGAAGGCCTCAAAAGAGATAGGTCGATGATATTGTCGCTGTAGGGGGAGAAAAATGGCTACAATTAGCAAGCAGGGAAGAATGGAAAAATAAGGAAGAGGCCTATATCCAGCAGTGGAAAGACGAAGGCTGATGAAGAAGAAGAAAAAGAGAGAGAGACGAATGCCTTGTTTCCTGTTGTGATCCTCCATTTGATCTAAATGTGATCATCATTTTCTTTGGTTATGGTGGAACCGAGATATCTAAAGTCGTCGACTAACCCAAAGTTATATCTGTTCCAAAACTGAATACGTGTTGAGGATTATTACTCGGGCTTCTGGATTACGTAATTTCTTTTATTTTGCTCTCATTCATTTCCAATCAAATCTCTTTAGCTGCTGTTTCTAGTGGCTTAATAACTTATCTTACCGCTATTAGGTATATTTCTACTATGTCGAGATCATCTACTATCTAACGATCAGGCTGTTTTGAAAGTATGTAATGGGGTTCGTGTTGCTACGGTATGTCTGACGTATAACGTATTCCTGACACAGATTGAAAAGTGTAGGAGCTAATCCATCTTCCTGAGATCCTGGGACACCAAGAATTCGTCTATGAGCTCTTCTCCAATCCTAACTCTTCATTTCGTGTCGCTAATCGTTACTTTTATCAGTATGATTAGTTTTGTCGGTATCTTGAACGTTAGTAGTATGTCATACAGTTTCTTCCTGTCAATGCTATGGCAGGCCTGCTTAAAATCAATGAACAGTTGATATACTCATATATCCGGTATACCAACATCAAATTTCCAGCAATTTGAAATTATTTGCCGTATTGTTAATACGATGTTGACCGATCCCTTCTGAAACCGGCCTGGTATTCTCCTATAATTTTTTCTGCAAAATGTTCCATCCTTTTCTTCAGTATTGTAATCAGTAGTTTGGAAACTGTGCTCAGCAGTGATATTCCCTATGATTCTCGCATTTAAGTTTATCCTCTTTCGACATGCGATGCCTGTGTGCCATTCTGCTTTTTATTTAATTACTTATAGTAAATTATTACAAAGATTTAGCTATAATATATTAGTCCCAACGAGTAATAAAACTCATTTTGGGAAGAACAACATTATCACTACTGCTTAATCAAAAAATAGTATACAGAAAAGGTGACATTATATATGCAGACACTAATAAATTACGAGTAATAAAGATATTCTACTCAAGGAAAACATCACGGATCTATTTATCTAGTATATTTTTATTCGTTACTGGAGAAATTAATTCACTAAATAATGCGTTGTATTACGTAAAGACCATGTATATTAGGGAGTTAATTCCAAATAACGTCTTGTGAGTTGATAACGATAAGTGTATTTGATGTTGTGTTCTTATTTTGTACTGGTGTATGTACGAATTAAGGACTAACGTTGGTGTATGACAAATGTCAAACTATTTTTAATTTGGCAGTTGCAGTGTTGTATTTAGAATCGTTAAAGGAAGTAGGTACATATTTGTGTCCATGAGTATATTTTAATGAGATGCTAGAATCCGTATTGAATTGCGCACTGTCCGAATTCCTTGTGATATGTCACTTTAGAACATCACTACAGAATGCTCTAAAACAACACTTCGGAATCATTTACAAACTTGTACAATCTGGAATCGACTGGAGCATTCTTGTAGGCACTAGGTGTTTTGAGGAATCACTAGAAATATAAAGAATCTTCACGATGATTTGGAAAACTATTGTGTTTTGTATAAAAAGCGGGTTTTGCGGCGCATCATAGTTTATTTTGACATTTCTACCGATGCAAAATCACCGGCAGAGCGAAAATATCGTTACTATTGCGCATTGCAAACCAAGCGACAGTTAATATATTGGAGTGGTTGCAAAAGTTGCAGCGATAATAATAATAAAGTATTCATAGACAAGTGATAAATTTTGGAAATAGTGTTTAAATTAAATTCGTCTCCATTGACTTTGTCAATGGATTAAAATAATGAATCATCAATTAATAAATACGCAAATTAATTTTCAGTATTTCCAGTTGTTTCTATTTCTCTAAAAAAATATCTGATGATGTCTCTCAGTTATTGAATCTTCGATGGATTATTCGTAGTCTGACAGATATCTGATTAAGATTAATTGGATGGTATCTTTCCAATTAGTTACATCGTTACTGTTGCAAGCGCAATACGGTTATGTAATATTTCAATGATTTGCTCATCTAAAAATCAGTTGTTTATGATTAGCGTTAGAATTATTAAAAAAAAAAGAAAATTTTGTAATAATAAATTTTGTATTTGATTGTATTTGATTGATTGAACAATAAAATTGAAAAATTTTATAATTTCAAATTAGTTTTATCTTATGAATGACTCTTTTTTTCGCTGTAGATTAATAAAATTATATTAATTTATTTGTTAATAATTTGGAAAAATGTCATAAACACATACAAAGAATATTGTTTTAAAAATTCCTATCAAAAATATGGCGACATCTGCGCTGGTTTATAGGAACATCAAAAATTTTAGCCACAGATGGCGGTTTTAATGATATATTATAAAACACATAAAGAAGCATCTTAGAAATATATACAACTTCCAAAAATTTGATAGATGTGATAGTCTATCATGGTTTGAATTGGTGAACGTTATATTGTGTACAGTGATCACTTAAGCGCCATGGACACAAAAAGTCTTGCCATACAATTTTTGGTTATGGTTGTTGAGGTTTAAAACAGGGTCATTTTCAAATATTTGTAATATATTCGCGGATGCCTTCTGTTACAGCTGCTTTCAACACTCGTCTCAATTTTCCTAACCTTTTTTCTTCTTCTTCTTTTATCGCTCATACCATCTGAGTGATCTTTTCTCAGATGGTATGACCATACCATCTGAGTGATCTATTTTTTATTCTATCTACAGCCAGCATTAAATTCAATTGTAATGTTTCCTCCTCATCCTATCGACCAACGATTTTCCACGCAGTCGCCTTATTGACTGCATTTCCACCTCATTCAGTCTCTTTTCATTTACTTTTGGTCAATTCCAGGCTTTGTACAATCACGTCAAATATATTATTAATTCTCGTTGTTAAAAAAATTTTAATGATGATGCTTAGACAAATTAAAAAAAAGTTGAAATATTCATGAAAACTGTGTTTTTAAAATAATAATCCTATAGTTCACCAAGCATTTTAGGTGTCTGGTTAAAATAAAACAATATTGAAAAAATCATGAATCCTAAAAAAATCCCCATTCATCAGTTTAACAAACATATCAGGTGTCCGTGTTACAATATATTAGGTCCTTACATATGAAATTGGCGTTTTGCCGTACTGGCAAATTTGATCTCAGATATCTTCTCTTTGGTTAGGAATTCAAAATCCAAATTTATACAGCTATTTACTCATGTATTTGTGTTTTGAAAATTATAATTCATTTGTTTTTTCCTCAATTGTTTTTTTCTTTGCGTCACTCAGTTTACAAAATGAAAAACTTGAAATATCGCGTTATTTACGAGTACGAGTTCCACCGTGGCACCAGTGCTGCAGAAACGGCTCGAAGGATTAATGATGTGTATGGCGACGGTGCCGCAAAAGAAAACACAGTGCGTTTTTGGTTCCAACGTTTTCGTTCTGGAAATTTCGACCTGCAGAACAAGCCCCGTGGGGACGGCCGGAGACCAAAGTTAATAATGAAGAATTGACGGCTATTGTGGAAGCGGATCCATCGCAAACCACATCCGAGTTAGCTGCAGGCTGCGGTGTTAGTGATAAAACTGTTTTAATCCACTTGAAGCAAATTGGTAAGGTGAAAAAGGTTGAAAGGTGGGTACCTCACGAATTGAGTGAAGCAAATCAACAAACGCGCGTTGACTGCTGCGTTGCATTACTCAACCGGCACAATAATGAAGGGATTTTAAATCGAATCATTACCTGTGATGAACAGTGGATCCTGTACGATAATCGGAAGCGCTCATCGCAATGGCTGAACCCTGCCGAACCAGCCAAACCATGCCCAAGCGAAAATTGACTCCAAAAAAGTTACTTGTGAGCGTTTGGTGGACTAGTGCTGGTGTCGTTCACTACAGCTTTCTTAAATCTGGCCAGACGATTACGGCAGATGTCTATTGTCAGCAACTGCAAACCATGATGGAAAAGCTAGCTGCTAAACAACCGAGGCTGGTTAATCGCTCTAGGCCACTGCTGCTTCATGATAACGCTAGACCACACACTGCACAACAGACGGCTACCAAATTAGAGGAGCTTCAATTGGAATGTCTAAGACATCCACCGTACTCTCCGGACCTTGCCCCAACAGATTACCATTTTTTTCGAAATTTGGATAACTTCTTGCAAAGGAAAAAATTCAACTCCGATGGGGCAGTCCAAACCGCCTTCAAAGATTTTATTGATTCCCGTCCGAATGGTTTTTTTAGTAAAGGGTTCGATGAACTACCTATGAGATGGCAAAAGTGTATAGATAGCAATGGTACATACTTTGATTAAATAAATATATTATAATAAAAAAAATCGGCTTTATGTTCCTCCCATACTAAACGCCAATTTCATATGTAAGGACCTAATATTAATTGAATACTTTATGTATATTTTTTACTGAAAGAAAATTCTTTAACCCTAATAATAATAATTTCGTATGTCCGTCCGTAACTTCCTATCCGATAGCTGATCTCTTTCCGTTTCCTTTCAAAATTATTATGATTTCAAAGTTGTTATTTAATAAAATGAAAACATTTAACGTATCTTTTTGAATAAAATACTCTGAATTGAATTTTTTTAATATTAAAAAAAAAATTAATTTAATTTAAATGAAAATAAAAACTAATAAGTTCTTCCATTATATATAATGATAAATATTATAACTATATCGCATATGTCATGTCATTGATATTAATCATTACTTAAAAATATATAATTCTCAATATATCAATGTCTGTCATAGACGCTACCAGATGGCTCAAATAATAATGAGATTAAATAATATGATAATAATGAGGTGTAAGAGCCAAAAATCATAATTCTTTATTCAATAATGTCCATCACTAACGTTACCAAAGCGCTAAGCTACTCTAGATAGCGCTGTTCTCAAAGTCTTTACTGGCGGCCGAATTATATATTATGTATAACAAAAGTACATCATTTTGACGGGTTAGCTAGTATTTATATAATTTATAAGAAAACAATTTGTTAAATTATCAACATGTTCCTGGGCCATGGAAAAAAGAAGAGCAGAAGTTGTCAACACAAAATGTCAAAGAAACTTTAATACAAGGTATAGCATAAGCAAAAAACGGTGTCCGGAAAGTCATGATTTAAAATTCTATGGCAATGGTTTGATAACTTGTGGAGTCCTTCTTTAAGACGGCTGTCATCAGGGATGAAGTAAAAACAGGGATCGCCAATCGCTCAGCAGATATGGTGCAAAAATGTATAAGAAAAATGTAATTTGCTCCATTAGTTCCGGCGTACGTGAAGTCTCAAGTTCTTCGAAGATTTTTTCACTCACATGTAAATACCTATTACTTTAGCAGAAAATAGCCTTTTTATCTTCTCCCAGACAGGCTCAGTTTTCGGGAGTCTTGCGAGGGAGAAAATAAAATTTAATGACTGTAAAAGAAATTTGCTAAATTGCCTTCACTCGCTGTAAAGCGACTAAATTTCATCATACATTCACAATATTGCGCATTACTTTTTTTTAGATATAAGAAAAATTTCGCGAAAGTTCATAAAAAAACACGATTTGAAGGTTGTAAGATAACAAAACCTTTTTTGAGAATACGATAGTTTAATTAGTAATGAGTACATACCATTTTGCAGTAATACCGAAGGTTTACCCAGTCTGCTGGATTGGTGAATATTACACTCTTTTGCGCATATATTATAGTGTCCGACAGATAAGAATGCTAGCACTAATACAGAAAAAAATATTTGTAATATGCAGGTATGTGTTAGTAGAAATGATATCGTTGATTAGTTAAAAGTCATTTCGCGGCCATAACAACGGTCTAGCAATAAACCTTTTAGTACGTATCCAACTCTCGAGGCGGGTGCGCGCTTGTTTAAGAAAAATACGGTGATCATGTCTGAAGCTAAGAAGTTAGAAAGAGTTAGTATACCTGAGTCCTTACTTATGTGATGGTGATAATGTATAATGTAGGTTGGTGATAATAGTGGTGACCACGATGATACGAACTTTACTAATTATTATAAATGGTTGACGGAAAAATAGATTCCCAATCTAGAACCTAGGTCTGTGATAATGCGTCGTAATAATGAAAGTAATAATCGGACAATTTATATAGCGCCGTTGGTAAATTCAGCACCGACATCTAATTCTAAGAAGGCCAATATGATGGAGTGGTGAACTCAAAAGTGCATTTGTTTTTCAGGTGAGATAGGCTAATATGTATATAAAAGCATTTTATATATATATATATATAAAGCATCGCTGTCGATAGCTACTGTCCATCCAAAGTGGTCATGACGTAGCACGATAGAGGATTTTTAACACAGATTGCATAAAATTTATAATTATGTGATGTATCTCGATGTAGATGGATGTATGAGTGTGTGTGTGTTTGCGAGCAGGACAGAATGTGCGCGTTCGTGGGAACATACAGGACGAATGACGTCATTCTAGATTGAGCGCTTGGCTAGGGAAGCCGCACGAGAATACTTTGGCAAATAATATTGTTGTATATATCTGAACAAGGTATGCCTATATTACTACTTTAATTAAGAAGACCAGAACCCCACATCAAGAAAAGGTAATACATTATATATACAGAGAAAGATTTTTAATGTAATCAGCGGAAAACTAGTGGATAATCACAGAACATAATTGAAATATTATTAATTTATTTGTACATAATAAAAAGCCTGTCAGACAAAAGAACGTAGGAGGCGTAAATTAATGGTTCACATGTGAGCTAAGCCGCGTGAAGTATACATACATATTATTTATTCGACGGGCCACGAAGAAGGAATGGTGGTTTTGTCGTCTATTCGCCGCGCTGCCGTCCGCGCGTTCGGGGTTCGAGGCTCTCTCCAACCGTGGATTTCGTTTTCTAGCCATGAATTCCAGGAAGTTACAGACTCACAAGACAGACAGACAACGAAATTATTATATTTAGATTAGATATTTTAAAAAACAACTTTCTCAACACAAACACTCTTCACAAAGTTCCGAGTTCCGAAATTAGAAAATAAATAAAAAAATCTTTATTATCCAAATAATTAAATAATATCTTCATCGCATCTTAATGCCCTTATTCTAGTAGGATCGAGGGCACAAAGACTCGACAAGGCGCTTCCATATTACCCCATTTTGTGCTACTTCCGCATGAGTTAATCAGTCCAGACCCATTCTGTTTTCATACATATTTTTTTGTTGATTCTCCCAGCTTAATCTGGGGTGACCCACCTACTAAAAAGTATAAGTTCACAAGAGCCATCAAATTTATGTCTCCTTATAGTTTTGACTAGAAAAAATTGTAGGAAACTGAATGTTCTGTTATACTGTCATGGAATTATGGCTGTGAGAGACAAATGAAATACTTATAAGTATTATAACTTTTATTTATTACACTAAGTCACTGGACATGAATTTAATTGGAGAATTTTTCTTAAAATTTCAATAAATATTTCTAGAAAGTTCGCTGCACTTTAGATCATATTTCTTAATTCACACTAATTATCATACCAGAATAATTTTTTTCTCATATACTGATGGACGTTGCCTAAATCGCTCGGGTTTGAACTAAAAAACTTCTCGTTCGTCGGTAGGTACCTTCATGATTTACCTACTATATCACATGTCTGCATTCATTATTTTTTTGCCAATTACTTCAGGCCATAATGGCCTTCAGGGCCAGTCATCCTCATCTCTACACCCCTCACATCCTTTCCGCCTCTAGTATATAGTAAACACACTTCCCAAATACACAAACTCATTCACTTGTTCTAATCATTCATTGTTTACGATTACATCACTTCGTCATTCTTTCGTCTTTCTCGACTACCATTAAAATTAAATATATATTATAAATTAATAATAATCTCTAAAAAAATTGATAAATTATGCCTAAATAATGATTGTGTTTTAATGTTTACTAAAGCATGCTTACTAAATTTCATTAAAATTTATGTTTTAACTATATCGATTATCTAACAAATATTTTTTAAATATAATATCAGGAAAATAACAAAAACAAGAAAATAAATTGACTTAAAATAGATAATACCATGAGCAACGCAGGTTTTAGTCACTTTTCCGTAATCTTTACAAACCAGTGATTTAGTAATAGTACCCTTATGTTTAATGTAGAGGAAAAAAGGTTCGTATTCATTTTAGTGATCCCCAGAACGTCCCTTCGAGAAGGCAAATGAATTTAACCTTTTCTGTAGATTAATCACGTAGGATTTTTTTAAGTAAAGTCTTTAGAGTAAATACCCATCGTAAAGGGTTCCGGGCCATAATATTTCCCACCTTTATCGAAACATAACAGTTTAACGTGTTGACACTCACACAGGCGGGGTGGCCATCAATGCCGGGCAAGGATACGGGACATTGATGAATTGTCGACAGGGTTTTGGGTTGGTTGAAGAAGAGAAGGGGTGAAGGAGTGCTAGTTGAAAATTTCTTAAATTCTATATAACTCTACAAAATATGTAATGTCTATTTATTTGAAGAATATCATAAGTAGGGTATAAAAGCAAAGGCAGCAATATTCACAAAAATTAAAAAATGTTTTGAATGTAATCACCGAGAATTACTAGTTTAAAATGTACTGAATTCTAGATTTTATTTATCTATCTATCCCTTCATAAATCATATTTCCTATGAATTTTTAGACTATGTTTCCTATATAATCTTGAATTCAGTACATTATAAATTAGTAATCTTCGATGACTGCATTAATTTTTTTTTGGATATTGCCGCCTTTGCTTTTGTACCCCGCATACAGTGGCGTGCAGTGGGTATAAACTTAGGTTGTGCTGTGACCGACTATATACTTATATTAAAAAAACATATATATGCATGTAACTACAAGGGTATATACTATATTTAAAAACAAAAATTTAACTGTATATAATGAACTATTTTGAGTAGCTTCAATCCACAAAAATTCCTCACTATAATAGAAGTTTTGTAAACAAAATTTCCTAAATAAATTAGTATTTTATATATAGGTAATACGGCAACAATTTTCAATATATTTCGAAGACGATTTATATATAATGAAATCGGGAATAATACTAATTTCAGATATACGTTTCTATTCACAAAAAAAATCTAACATTTTATGATATCATTGATGGCAATGTCGTCGTAAATAATCGCTATGATATGACCATTGGATCACATTGGATATGACAGATGGTATCTACATTCACCATAGAAATAACAAATAGAATTCACACAAAAAGTTTTGGGTGGAATTTGTAAAAAATATCATTTCTGCAATGATGTGCGCGTAGTTCTCACCTGGCATAGGATCTTTCGAAGAAGCACGCCATTCCATGAAAATTTTACTTGTCGATTACACAAAACTCGCAGACTTAGAGGTAGGTAAAAATACACGATTCATGTGAGTTTTTTCTCGACTTGATTAGATCTACGGAACAAATTTGTTGGGCGCAAACAAGTGAGATAAATTAACAATTGACATAAATTAGGTATAGAAAAGTCGAAAATAAAACTTCTAGCAGTAAGACGAATTACGGCTAGAATTTTAAATCACCTTTTCAAGATAAGGATTATTTAATTAATATTTGTTTCCCAGAAACTTTACTTATGCACAGCTTTTTTGCTTGTATGCCCACATGTATTAATATACATGTAAAATGGTATTGCTTAGTATTCACATTAAAACTATAGAGGTATCATTAACAGCTGCAAATTCTATGTATGTATACAATGTCATGGAAAGGACTATATATGTCTTTAGCATAAGCATAGTCCATTCGAATATATGGAATATAGTAAAACTGATTTAAAACATACTGGTATCTTTAAAAAATTTGCAGTGAGTGGTTGTTCTTACGGGGAAATTGGTGAACATTGCATTGTGTAAGCATCGTGTAAACTTAAGCTAGCTCATACAGGTCATAAGCCCTGGGCCACCCTTTAAAAAGACTTCCATACAGGTTTCCCATATGTATAGCTTTATTTCTGTGAGACTTCTATAATTTATCTTAATTAATATTAATTCAGTTTAATAAATAAGCATTAGCACTGTAAAATAATAGCATTAATGTTATGGCTACTACATTAGTGCTATTAAAACATTTGTGGTGTCACTTGTGGACTTTTATCGCTTATTAAGGCGTGCAAATTTACCATTTAATTTGAACAATGGCGTTACTGATGTACCGGTAAACCTCTGAATTTAATGCCGGCTTGCCGGTAATTTTCCGGTTATTATGAAGGCGTAAAAAAAGTGAATATTACACCATTATATAAGATATAAAACAAAAAATTTAAAAAAATATATATGTAAAAAAAAATTGTTACATATTGATATTATTTATTATATTATTAATGCGTTGATGCGTTATCGTATCCATTTATTTATTAATCTGTGTAATATTTTATTAATATTTAATAATCATAATAAATTCAATTTTTTGTAAGGAATCAATACGAAGCATTTTTACATAGTATACATTACCTTTTTTTACATAGTATAGTTATAAAACAAAATACAATGTTAATTTAGAAATCACTTGCTTTAGTTGAAATAATGTAGCTAGCTGAAAATAGTCACGTTGCCGCCAGAGCGCCTCCTCAAATGTTTTTGTCGCTTTGCACAAACAGATTTTCCATTTTATAGTTAAGACATATTATTATAATCTTTCAAAAACATTATGGTTCTCATGATTTTGACATTTAAGAAAACATGAAATTGTTAACACGAAACAAACAGCTTTACGTAGCTCGTACGTAAATTGAATAATTAGAATTTAAGTTCTGCAAAATTGCAAATTTCAACTTCGCGGCAAGCTTTCTCCTAGACTGTCTCTTCGGTATTTGATTTGAGATATGGATTATATATAGGAATCATTTGTTCGGAAGAGCACTTCCATCGAGCTTGAGGGATTTCAAGTAGTGAATAAGAGTATACACACTATATAAATATCTATCCCACACACGTCTGAAGTGTCAATCTTATGCTTTAAACTATATCAAGATTTGGGTAGGTACTTTATAGTATTTGAGGATTTTTGTTAAATTAAAAGTGTTTATAAAATGCATTACTGTTTTTATTACAGAAAATTGGACACGTTCCAAGATGAAATGTAAAGTTGGACAATGAAATGACTTGGGTATCGTTCAAACTAATTAAAACCGAAACTAATTTAAACGATAATTGGGCGTTAATAAAACGAAAACAGGTTTAATTTACTCGGCACACCGGTTACTAATTAAATTTTAAAACAAATTCATTTATAAATAATTGTATATCACTCTCTAAAAACAACAGAGTTACATTTTTTTTTAAATTGTTAATATGAAATTCCTGAAATCGTTGTGTGGGGATCTCGGAGTAAATTTGGACAGCACGCTTAACTATAATAATGACCTTGAAAAAGTTTCAATAGCCAGTTATAAAAAATTGGGATATAATTTTTTTTAAATAGAGATGCATACACGGAATACGTGTCATCAAGAAACACATCAATATTCTTACTATTTTCAAACTTTGCTAAGCGCTTGTGCTATGAAAATAAGACTAACTTGCTGATCTCGAGTGAGGTTCGAACCCGCGACCTTTGGATCACGAGGCGAGAGTCCTAACCACAAAACCAACAAGGTATTCAATTTTAGAATAGGTAGCGATTTTAAAAACCCAAACACTTTTGAAATTTTATTTTGTTGATTAATCAGAAATACACTGGAGATTGGCCCCGTTTTTTGGAACCCATAATATCAAGTATGTATATATAAATACGTACAGCGTAAATTTTTAAAGCTTTTAACCTATCATAATATTTTTGCACCTTTTCTATCGTCTCTAGCTTCTGAACGCAAATGCCTAGATACTCAATTTCTTCATAATATATTAAATAATAATGTTGATTGTCCTGGTTTATTAACATGTATTGATTTTAATGTAGAAACCCATCTTTCACGACTTACAATCCTTTTCTGACCCTAAAAATATTAAACTCGGACCGCGAGAAAATCAGTTATCAGTAAAATCATAAACTTCTTCTTGCAATATGAGAATTCCCTTGGCATGGACTTATTCGCAGACACAAAGTATATTCTTATGCATAAATTATAAATAATGGATTCAAAGGCTTAAAAAAACAAACACCGCACACGTAAACACTCACACCCTAACACATCTATACACACACACATAAATTCACATATACATAAGAAAGTAATTTTGTCGATATTATTGTAAGCGATTATTAGATGATGTGGAGCAGATATTTTTCGAATGTTTCAATCTTTTTCTTTGTAAAACATTTTCATGCAATGTTCTTTGGAAAATATTTCCATGCATTGTAAGCTTCAATTTGAATAAATAAAAATAAAAATAATAAAAAAATACTGGGCGCAACACATGCAACCAGTGACGGAAAACGATAGGTCGAGAGGCAATAGATCGATGTTCCATCTAGGTGAGTTTAAAATATATAAGCGTCGTAAGTAGTTCTAGATCGACTTAACACATTAAATTTTTTCGGTTGATATATACAACTAGCTCTGCCCGCGCGGCTTCGCACGCGTAGATTTTTAGTACACTGTTTGGATCGTCATAGAACTTTCGTGAACCATCTAGAACATTCTCCTTCCAGAACTTTCAAGAAATTTATCGAATGTACATGAACCTTCTAGACACACCGACACATTCCGCCACTTAGCTTAGAACATTACAGAACTTTCGGGAATTTTCTAGAACCTTCTCCTTCCAGAACTTTCTAGAGCAGGTTTTTCCGGAACCTTCTAGACTCACCGACACAGTCGGCGCGTCTATTTTGAAACAATCTGAAGCATTTGCGGCCTTCCCATAACAAAACAATGCGCTAGAAAGCACATTTTCATCACCCATTCCCACCCACGCACAGCCACCCCCACCAAACTCGCATATTATAGATGTGACACCATGGGCATTCCACCACCATAACCACCGGTGGGTGGTTGTGTCCGGTTGTGTAGAAAACTTGGCGGATAGGGAAACACGGGTTTCTTTTTATATATATATATATATATATATATACATACATATTGATTATATATCAACAAATATGACATTCGATTATTTCATTGATCGAGTTAGCCATTTATTCCTTCCATTCCATTCCTAAAATAATATGTTTGCACCTTCTCTACTGTCTCTAGCTTCTAGACGCAAATGCCTACTTACCAAAATTCTTCATAGTTTATTAAATAATAATGTGGATTGTCCCGATATATTATCACGTATTGATTTTAATGTACCAACCCATACAACCCTTTTCCGACCCAAAAAATATCAAATAATTAAGAAGTGTGTAATTTTAGCATTTAGCAAGAAAGGAAGTATTTTATTGATTATTTTGTAAAGGTCGGCTTACTTGTCGGTTCTTAACTAGTATTAATGAAGAAATGAAATTTCAATATGCTAGATGGGTATATAAAAACAATAAAAAAATAGCTGTTTATTCACCGAAATATATGTATAAGATATACAATATACATCTTTCGATGTAATTGTTCGTTTAGAATTTAAAAACCTTTGTATGTTTTGTCTTGTTCTTGTATTTCGATAAGTGATCATAACGCATGAATAATATTTGAATTATTTATTCATGCGTTTCATTAAAAATGATAAATATATTTGTTTCATTATGTACCTACAAAATGTGTAGTAAATTCTAATATTTAAATATCATAAAATTCAAGGATATTTTTTCCATTGAAATTGTATTTATTTATATGAATTAAAAATTATTAACTACAAAATATATTTCATACAGCACAAATTTAAAAAAAAATTATTTAAAAAAATGATAACCGGTTCGCCCTTTTTTCCAGTTAGGCCAGCGCCGCACTGCGCGTGTCTCCCGCCGCGTCTTTTCGCAAAGCAAATAGATCGACCGATCACCCGCTTGGTATGTTTTTTGATTAGCGCATATTGAATGGAAAGAAATGTAGGGGCATTCTCGACCGAAGAGACGCGGCGGAATATCCGCGGAGTGTGGCGCCGACCTTAAGTTCTAATTCGATCGCTTTATTGAAATGAAGAAAAATGCTGCTATTTAGATCACTATATTATTTTAGGTTTAATAAATTTTCTACTGTTTTTTTTTTAGAAGATGCCCAATTATTTTTTATTTATTTCTTAAACATTTTAGAAGCAATCTGTCTTAATAATTTCTTAATTCGCGTAAGTGATAAATTTTCGCATAATTGTAGGTGATTAATTTCTAAATAATTTAATATTTTAGAGGCTGATATACTGAGTACGCACGTAGAAAATTAATCTGAAATAATTGATTTCTTCAATAAATACAGGTTGAGCCAGAAGTCACCTTACCTTTTTGAATGTTGAACATTTAATTCTTTTTAAAATTAATTTAACAATTGAAACTTTAAGCTTATTTTTATTTATTTATTCTGAACTTAAATACTTGCATTTAAGAAAATAAACCAATTATCTCATTAGGATGAACCTATGCCGAGATGAGCAGCGTGCAACAAAATGAGGACAAAATACTAAATAAAATTAATACATTTTATA